>JARFJB010002045.1:657500-872710 GCA_036346205.1 Vesta saturnalis
GCACACCACACGCACACGCACACGCACAGGCCCACATTACACGCACACGCCACACGCACCCACACGCACACGACTCGCACACGCACACACACCACGCACACGCACGCGCACACCACCACACCACGCACACGCGCACACACATACATACATACCAACCCAAACACATATAAATATGCAAACACCACACTCACCACTTACAAACACACACACACACACACACACACACACACACACACACAACACACAAACACACACACAACACACACACACACACACACACACACACCCAAACACACACACACACACACACACACACACAACACACAAACACACACACACACCCAAACACACACACACACACACACACACACACACACACACACACACACACACACACACACGCACACACTCAACACATACACAAACAAACACACATACTCATACACACACACACATGCATTTATTTAAATTCTAAATTAATAAATGATCCTAATAGCATTATCATTCAAGAAAACTTAGTAACCGTTAGGAGATTAATTACACCTGCAAAAAGAATCATTTTGTCTAATGTGTCACCGTGTATTCCTCATGGATACATTGAAAAAATATTGAAAAGGAAAGACCTTAAGGTAGTTTCTCCAGTAACATTTGTTGGTGCGGGGATATCTCAACATGAATACAAACATGTATTAAGTTTTAAAAGGCAGGTTTTTATTGTGCTAGATGAAAAGGATATTTTACCTGAAACAATACAGTTTAATTTTGAAGACGAAAAATTCAGAATTTTTCTTGCAACGGATGAGTTACGCTGTTTCCAATGTAAAAATGTAGGACACATCTCAAATAATTGCCCGAACGTAATGGATATTTTAAACAGACAAACTGAACCAGATAATGACGATTCAAAACAAACCAACGATGAAAATTCTACACTATTACATCCCGAGTCACCAGATTTGCAAGAAACGTCAAGAACTGTCCCTATGTCAGAAATGAATGCAGAAAATGCCACACCGCTAGAACCGCAACCACCGGGATTTAAAAATGTAGAAAGTATGTGTATTGAATCTAATCTATGCACAAGCAGGGACAAACGGCTCGCATCAAATTCATCAATTGATGTTGGTAGTGATGATTGTCAATCCTCTCAATCGGAAATGCTACCTCCAAATAGAACAAAACGGCAACCACAAAAGAAAACTCGAAAGGCGTGTGATCCGGACCCCCCTGATGCCTTAATCAATATTAAAAATTTCTTTATTTCGGAAAATGTAGTACCGCCTCTAACATACCAGGAATTTAAAGATTTAATGGCAGAGTGCAAAGGAAGCGACAATCCAATTACTATTGCAAACACTTTTACTAACGACATTCCCCGTCTAATAGAGTTCATGAAACAACTTATTCCTTCAATAACGCATCGAAACATAGCAGAGCGATGTAGAAGATTAGTTATCCGACTACAAAAAGACATAAATATGGAATTATCCAAATCAGACTGAGAACGAAGAGATTTCTTTTTCAAAATATAAACATTCAATATCGCAACACTAAATACTAAAAGCATTCGTAGTATACGTAAATGGTCAACTATGCTCGAACTAATTGATCAACATAACTACTTAGACGTAATATTACTACAAGAAACAAACATCGATACTAACCCATGTCCTTTAAACCCCAGCATTTATACTTACCTTTTCAATCCTCCATCAGCTCCATATACTGGAACAATCATTGCATATAAATCATTCCTAATGACACTTCTTCATCATGAAATTTTACATAATGGATACTTGCAGAGGGCCACCTTTCAATACAATCATCACATTTTAGTATGCTACAACATATATCTTCCTCATAATCAAGAAATTGCATTAAACATTCTTCAAACATTGAACTTAGCAATGCAATCAACTCAAAGAAACTGTTTTTTTTTTCGGGGGAGATTTCAATTGCACAGTGGATACTGCGACAGACAGGTTAAGGTCGCAAGAAAGATATGTTGGAACTGTTGTTCTTCTTCAAAAGATTATCGCGCGGTATAATCTACAAGATATGTATAGGTATAAGCACCCAGCTGTTCTAGGACATACTTTTTATACAAAAAATTCCTCATCTCGCATTGATAGAGTTTACTGCAATAAACTAACTTGTATACAATTCTTAATGCATCTATTCTTCCTACATTTTCTGATCACATGATGGTTTCCTTTAAGATTGCTTTTAATAATGAAAATAATCACCCACCGTATTGGCGTTTTAAAAATCAACTCTTGAATGACACTGCATATATAGAAACCATGTCAGCCTTTATTGAATTGCTACTACCACAGGAATTAGAAGATCCTATAATATATTGGAAAAAGTTAAAACAAATAATGAAGGATGTAACAATTTTATACAGCAAGAACAAGGAAAAGAAAAGATGAAGAGTTTTAAAGTCTTCAAAGGAATCTAAATTCAGGGACCATAAATGAAGAAACAATGATAACCTTGTCTGAATTTAGAGAGATATACAATAATGAAGGGTATGAAAGATTAAAAAGTATAAATTTTAAACAGCTCTACAATGGTGACCGACCAGCAGCAAATATGATACAAAGCCAACTAATGCATCAGCCTCTGACTACTTTAAATATAAATAACGACCTGGTTGACGATGAAGATAAACTTGCAAAATTTGTATACGACGAGCTAAAAGAAAATTTTAAAGAACAAAATACTACATCTCCATTCTTCCCTTCATTACCTTCTCCTAATCAAAACGACACAGAGACTTTGGAGCAGAAAATGACTGTTGAAGAATTCACTTCTGCACTTCATTTACTTAACGCAGGTAAATCCCCTGGGGTAGATGGTTTTACCGCCGAATTCTATAAAAAATTCTGTGATAAACTACGAAAACCATATGCCAGAATGATCGATGAATCCGAAAAACGAGGCAAACTGCCAGAAAATGTCCGAAAATCTGTGATTACGTTTGTTTTTAAAAAAGTAAACCGCAAAGATTTTAAAAATTGGCGACCTATATCACTACTAACGGTAGATTACAAAATTTATGCAAAAGCATTAGTTATTCGTTTAAAGCAAGTTATTAATTCCCTGATAAGTACGGATCAAACATACTGCATCCCAAAACGATCAATATATGATAACCTTCACCTTCTTAGAAACACAATAGATTACGCAAATTGTGAAAACCAAAATCTAGCTGTGCTAACTTTGATCAAGAACGAGCATTTGACAAAGTTAGTCAAAGATACCTAATGGCAGTTTTAGAAAAATTTGGGTTTGGAGGTAATTTTATTAGAAGCATTAAGTTACTATACAATGAGGCAATAGCAGTTGCGCGAATTAGAAATAAGTTAACACCAAACATCCTATTAAAGAGTGGTATCAGGCAGGGATGCCCAATATCGGGTCTTCTACGTGCTTACTATTGAACCATTTCTTCAGAATCTCCGTAACAAGTTAAGTGGTGTGGAATTACCGCTAAGTTGCCATAAATTAGTATTGTCCGCATATGCTGATGATTTAACGATATTTACCAGTAATGAAAATGATTTCACAGAAATTGTTAATATACATGCAGAGTACTTATGCTCGGGAGCCGTTCTGAATGTGAATAAGTCTGTAGGCTTCTGGACCGGGAAATGGAAAATAGAATTGACAGTCCAATTGAATGTATATGGTCCAATGTATACATTAAAATACTGGGTATTAAGTTTTCGCACGATAATAGTACCGTCGGAAAAAGATGTGTTAAGGAAATACAAGAAAACTAGTACAAAATGTGTCAAATGGAAAGCTTTAATGCTATATTTATCTTACAACGGAAGAGTAGCGCTCATAAACAAATTTATTGCACCACGAATATGGTACCATCTTCAAGTTCTTCCCTTCTGCGATAATGACTTGCAAATATTTCAAAATAGCTTAATAAATGGCTTCTGGGTTGGCAGAAAGCACTGGGTTACTGTTAAACACTTATGTCTTCCGAAGAAAATGGGTGGTTTAGGGCTAATAAACATAAAAATTAAACAAAAACTGTTCCGAATCGTGCTAGCTAAAAGGTATCTCACCACAAATGAGGAATCCCACTGGAAATCATTGTTTGATTACGAGCTAAGGAAAAACAGAAAACAAAACCTTACGTGGCAAAATTTTCTACTCCAAAAAGAAACGTATACATGTAGGTACGTATGCGCATTTCAAAACAAGTGCTACAGCATGCTCAGTTTTAAACCTAAAACATCCAATTTTCCTGTCACTGCCCAAGACGTTCTGGATATACCTCTCACAAATAACGTTCTTTAAAAGATATTGAGATATCTTCTCTTGGACTAATTAAAGTTACATCAGTGAGAAATATTAACGATAGGGAAAAATCACTAACACTGTCTGACGATCAGATTCGTGAGCTAGATGGAAACCAGCAAGCGATCCAAACATGCATCAACAAAATATACGCATCTCAGTTAAAATGCGAAGGCCCGCAGCATAAACCATCTCACTTTATATTGATACTAAACAATAGTAAAGAAATATCCTTAGAGAATATACAAAAACACAAAAAGACCTTGACAGATTTTCTACTAAACGGTGAATACGGAATAGTGGACCCACTAAAAAACGAGATCACAAAGGATGAGGTATACTGGGAAGCCTTTGGAGAACACCCTACATTAGGTAAAGAAGGAGCGATATCGTGGCGTTTTGCAAAGGGTAGACTTGCAGATGGAATTTTTCTTAGAAAATCCGGTCTTTCGGACAATGAAAAATGTATCTGGTGCGACGAAATTGCGTCTTCCTGGCACATAATACTGCAGTGTCAACGAACTGAACCTGTATGGCAAATAACTAAAACAATGTATTACAACCTAACCGGAAGAAAACTACTTATGGTAGATATTACATCAGGGGTAAACAACACAATAAAAAATTACATACTAGCAAACTTCATTCTAAACATGGCAAAGTCAAGTATCTACAACATATACATAAAAAAAACTAAGGAAAACCAAATGATTGAAAACCCAAGGGACTACTATCTGAACAACTTGAAAAGTCGCCTCACAAAGGAATTTATATGGAGCAAGGCAACAAATGACAGTAAGCGCTTTATGACAGTGTGGTGTAAAAATAGTGTTTTGTGTGCAGTCGAAAACGAATCTCTTATTTATCAATATTAAGTAAGGCATGATACATAGTAATAGCTAATCATAACGTTCTTTAATATATTCAATTTGTACATATAATTTGTATATATAATTGGTACATGTGATAGATAAATATATGCATTAAACGTTAAAAAAAAACAAAACACACACACACACACACACACACACACACACACACACACACACAACACACACACACACACACACACACGCACACGCACACGCACACGCACACGCACACGCACACGCACACGCACACGCACACGCACACGCACACGCACACGCACACGCACACGCACACGCACACGCACACGCACACGCACACGCACACGCACACGCACACGCACACGCACACGCACACGCACACGCACACGCACACGCACACGCACACGCACACGCACACGCACACGCACACGCACACGCACACGCACACGCACACGCACACGCACACGCACACGCACACGCACACGCACACGCCACGCACACGCAGCACGCGCACGCACACGCACACGCAGCACGCCACGCGCACGCGCACGACGCACGCGCACGCGCACGCGCACGCGCACGCGCACGCGCACGCGCACGCGCACGCGCACGCGCACGCGCACGCGCACGCGCACGCGCACGCGCACGCGCACGCGCACGCGCACGCGCACGCGCACGCGCACGCGCACGCGCACGCGCACGCGCACGCGCACGCGCACGCGCACGCGCACGCGCACGCGCACGCGCACGCGCACGCGCACGCGCACGCGCACCCGCACGCGCACGCGCACGCGCACGCGCCCCGCACACGCACACGCACACGCACACGCACACGCACACGCACACGCACACGCACACGCACACGCACACGCACACGCACACGCACACGCACACGCACACGCACACGCACACGCACACGCACACGCACACGCACACGCACACGCACACGCACACGCACACGCACACGCACACGCACACGCACACGCACACGCACACGCACACGCACACGCACACGCACACGCACACGCACACGCACACGCACACGCACACGCACACGCACACGCACACGCACACGCACACGCACACGCACACGCACACGCACACGCACACGCACACGCACACGCACACGCACACGCACACGCACACGCACACGCACACGCAACGCACACGCACACGCACACGCACACGCACACGCACACGCACACGCACACGCACACGCACACGCACACGCACACGCACACGCACACGACACGCACACGCACACGCACACGCACACGCACACGCACACGCACACGCACACACACACACCCACACACACACACACACACACATCACACACACACACACACACACACACACACACACACACACACACACACACACACACACACACACACACACACACACACACACACACACACACACACACACACACACACACACACACACACACACACACACACACACACACACACACACACACACACACACACACACACACACACACACACACACACACACACACACACACACACACACCCACACACACACACACACACACACACACACACACACACACACACACACACACACACACACACACACACACACACACACACACACACACACACACACACACACACACACACACACACACACACACACGCGTTCATGCCCGTACGCACGCACGCATTCATGCACGCACGATTGTATATTTTCTCATCACTAAAGTATAGTAGATCCATCCTGTTTCAGTGCTTAAAGTATTCGGTTTCTTTCATCTTTATTTCCAATCATCATCCACAACTTCTGATTTTCTTGACCATTTTTGTAATACATTCTTCTTTTTTATCGTGCATACTCCGTTCTTTTACTGTCGTGCTTAAAGTGTCAAGCTCAAGTGTTACCGGTGATATATAAAGTATTAGATACAAATTGTGTACCGTCTAGCTCAGTTTCTGTTCCTTTCGTGGATAAATCTTTGATATAGAAACATTTAATAACTCACTTCACAAATCTTATCTTGCTCCATTGTTGACGACAAGCACAGTTGTCTCAACTTTGACAGCTAGTTATTATTTGAAGGAAACTTATTATTCATCAATCATGCTAATGGAGAATAACGCAGTGTAGTTAGGCCAAGGAGTTTTAATTTTGTCTCGAAAGTGCAGTAACGGACTTTTAGTGACGATCCTTACGGAACTAACGAATAATATTTATATTGCATAAATCAACAAAAAAATTTATAATTCTAATTAATAATTAATAAATGAGAAATTAATAATTAATTAACCTTTTTCTATCATCGCCTTTGTTGGTTGAAGTGTGTTCCCAAACCATTTCAGTAATTTTATTGGTCAAATTGATAAACTTTAGCATAGTATAATGTGGATGTTATTTGAAACAAACTCATTATTCAAAAATAAAAACTTGTCTTGTGTAATACGTTAGTACTAATTTTATTTTTCTTTGTTAAAAAAAATTCCAACCTCAGTATAAATTTCTGTTTTTAACTTCGTTTTTACACAGAGGCAGAGGTTTTTGCTTTACATTTGTGTTTCCGGTCGAGTATGTACAATTAAAACGTAGAAAAGAAAAATGCCGGTAGCAATTAATTTTCCCTTCATTCATAATTAGAAACTAACAAATGCGATAATCGTAACACTCAATTTAACCTGTTGGGAACAAAACACAATTATTTTTAACGAACTAAGGTGTTTAATCATCAAATCCTTACTTTAAACAGATTTTCTCACTTGTTGATTATGTATCCCTTCAAATTAAATAAAAATTGATGTATCAAGAGAATTTATTCAAATATATTTTCATAAATAAGTAAATATATCAATATCAAGAAAATGAAGTTTTCGTAAAGTCAAGGAATTCATGTTAATTCACATTCGAAAACACACTCCTTCGAGCGAAAAATATCCGAAAACTTCTACAGGAAATCCCAAGAGATCCAACGCTTCGTTAACCTTAGTCTGTCAAACACAAACAATTCTGGGTAAACCGACACCTTTTGAATATTATATGGAATTTTGAATCTTACAAATACGTCTACTCAATTGAAGTGGAATAAAAAGTTTTTCTAGAAAACTGTTAAAGTTTTGATTCTTTAGGGGAAAATTTTACACTTAAATCGATTTAAACTGCTGACCGTAGATCAATGTCGATTCTTAACGATGTGCCGATTTCCGCTTTGTTTTAGATGAAAGTTTTTTCTTCTTTTTCTATATAGTCAGTTTCAATTTAACTTGTGGATTGCAAAGATCAAGATATACATTATGGATGGCAAACGAAAGAAAAGAAATTGTTGATTACTAAAACGGAAGTCTTAAATATTTTTGGTATACAGGAAGAGCTTCGGGCGTATATACGTAATTTATTATACTGTGAACAGAAAAGTTTACTTTAAAGCTGTTTAAAGAGGCAGCTATTAATTGTTAAAGCTATTAGATACAGTAATTAAATATTTATCCATAAACTCTATCTTGTTGGAATTTGTGCATTATCATATTGTGGTATGCTCCATAATTAAATGCAGCTCACGTTTGCTTGCTTTTGCAATGTTAATCAATTAGCTAAATTAATGTTGTTGGAAGATACAAAAGCTTTCAGAAATTAAATTGAGAAACATACAGTACACAAATACAAAAGAAAATGTGTACTAACGAGTATGTTAGCATAAAAGGTAATTAGCCGTACGGAAGCTCTGTAATGGGTATACGCGTGTCCGATTTTCTCTCGCAACCCGTGATACCTTTTTTTAAATATCTTACTCTATGAGATAGGTTCAAAAACTTAAGTATTTATAGAGCGTGATTAGAAAACTTGTTTATACGATTTATATTACTCAGTAAGTCTCACACCACTAATACAAATGTAAATTAAAAAAAAATGTTGGTGAGATTATTACGTGCGGTCTAACCATAGGGTCTACCTTAGAATTTCTGCATTATGATTATGATGTATATTACAATATATATTTTTAATAATTATGCCATAATTGTCAATCACAATTCCTTAGTGTTTAAGAATTATTGGTGCTTAGTCTCTAATTGCACATTTTGTCTGTACCTATGTTCTAATTCATTCGTCTTTGACTAATTGTTTGTACTTTCTAATAACACATATTTACTGTACCTACTTTCTAATGTATGGTAGACCGCACGTAACAATGCGATCGATCTCGGTAGACCGCAAATGTTGAACCCTCAATACTCTACTGTGGAAAAAGGCTACTCCCTTTCTAAATTATTATTGTCTGCGTATTCTACAGAAAGATTTATGTAATACACAATACATAAATCACATGAAAGTAATAATCGAGCCACCCTGAAAAATGAAAGAGCCTATATAATCTACGAGATGCCTGAGATACAAGCACTCCAAACCTTACTGCAATAATCTATTCATTTGTGTCAAATGTGGAGGGCCACACGACTGAGAAACATGTACAAAACCAAAACACACACCAGTAACATGTGCACTACGTAATCAGAAGCCAACTTATCACAAATAACATTAGACTATAATATAAAAAAGATAAATTTGCGCCACGGCTTAGCTCACCGATGCACATTACTTAAGATACTTTATGTAGGTTGGGAGCTCTTTTCCTTATAAGTCGTAACGGATTGCAGAGATATCCATAGCTATAAATCAGATATGCATGTAAGGCGCCACTCACTTTTTGGATAATTAAAATACAAAAAAAATGAGAAAGTCGTGCTTTAATACCACATAGCTTAGTAAATAACACAACACCTGTATTTATCTATATATTTAATACATCAAAATATCTACTGGTTAATTTCGGCATCAAAGTAGATAAAATAAAACTTAACGTTTCCCAAAGCTTTACGATAGTAAACTAATTCTTAATTGATACGTAAACTATACATAAAATATAACTTATCTTCACGTAGAAGTATTTCAAAACGAAAGTTGATTGAATTTGAATAACTTGAATGTAATAACTAAAATTTCTGTGACCTACATCAATCTTTGAAAGCACTAACTGAAGTCAGTTATTTTCTTTGCACTACCACAGTATTAAACCTTCACAAACAATATTGGGCTAGCTTTACTTTAATGTTCCTAAAACAATATGCCTAATTTGTCCACTTAATAAAAACGTAATTTGCACAAAAAAGATATGTACTTACTTATTGTACATGCACCATAAAGTTAATATTTATGTAGAAACGATCTTGCTATTGAGATCTTCATTTCTTAACAATACTATAAAGTATAACATCAATATAAAGGTAAGGTAATTTTCAACACTTCAATAGTGTAAAGTTAAACGCAACGTATCCTCGGCCCAAGGCAAGCAACGCATATATGATGTAGTTAATGAATCGGGCATAACGAAACAGCGAGCGTAGTGTTCTGAATGTAACGGAAGCATTTTAAAATTAGATATAATAAACATATGCATCTAAGCGTAACACAAACGGAAATGAGGATCATACATGCGTTGCTCACAAAACAAAAAAAATCATGTGGCTAAATACCCATTATAGACGATAAAAAGATATACACTGATATTCATAATTGTATGTACCAAGAAGAAAACACATCCCTAAATATTCACAAGTAATCTAAATACATTTACAAATAACAACATAAATTCAAAACTTCAATTAAAGTAACGATAGCCAAAAATTGGCACGCTACACAATATACATCAAGACATAATTCCTATAAAAGGTTCTCGCAAAACACCCAATATAATTGACAACAAAACCAAAATCATCAACAAAGTGAACACTACTCGTCCATCATAATCAACAATAACAATTTCAGTTAAGCTTTACAACAGATTGAAAGACAAACATACGCTCATGCAGTTTATAATACGACTAGTACACCAACAACAGGCAACCTAGAAAATAACATGGAACATATGATGACAAGGTTTCTAACAAACTGTCATACTGACAGTTTCGAGCTGAGTAGTAGATAAGCCAAGAGTAATGTGAAAAAATGGTCCATGGTGACATTTCTTCCCGATCTTTTGAACATGAAAATAAGTCCCTTACAACTCGTTGTTCCTGATCCTCTGAACCATTGGGTCCTTTACCAGTCTAGTAATTGGATACAATGTTTGTGCATCACAAATTTACCAAACTTTTATGCCTCACTTCGCCGGTTTGGAAGGAATATGGTGAGCAAGCTTTTTCCTATCGTTAACGGGAAAATCTGATCATCTACCGTAGCACATTGGGTTAGCATATAATTCAATGATAAATTTGCATTCAGCATCAACCAGAGATCCGCTATAGCAGTCGTCTTGTCCGTTTTTACTCACACACTTGGTATTCTCGGCATCAAAGCGAATAGGCCGGTGTATCTCTTAAAGTCGGTTAATCCCTATTGTAGTTCTACACAAGAGATACGAATCCGTTCTTCATAACACTTTCAAGTGCTGATTATTGGAATACTGTTCATCCATCATTATAAGAATACCAATACATGCATACAGTTCCTGAATAACCAAATGTTTCTACTTTTTAATAGGTTTGTTTGGATCTTCTGTGTTCCACTTCTGGTAGACACGATCGGTTCTTCTGATGGTTCATCGCACAACAATATCTACAGTTTCTTCGGTAAGGATATATTTGAATATATCATTTACTGACAAACCTTTAGTTGATACCACAGGATTAGGTTTTTGACGGACAATGTTATGCTTCTGAATGCGGGTATCAGCAGCCTAACGTTTTTTTCATTTAGTCTCATTTTTAGTGACCAAATACGATGAGACATTATTTTTATCGCTAGCGGCAGCGTTGTTTGCATGAGCTTACACTTTATCTTCTGAAGAATATTCCAACAAATCAGCTTGTAGGTTGTGGTGGAATCCATTCATCGCCAGAGTTCTCACTCAAATATTCATGATCACTATCACTCTTTGTGTATGGTTGACCAACAAAGCAAAGGTAATCGTACCGCTTATTACTCCAGTAAACTATAAAACGTACCTATTATATTGTGCCGCTGCTAATTACCTCACTTCAAAATATCAATATTGATATTTCACTACATAGATTGCTGAATAGAGTAACATTTCACTGCAGAGAAGATAATTTGTTCCAAACAATTTATGGGTTTCATCATAAATATTGCAAAAGTACCTAACAATTACATTAACGAGTTGTATAAAAGAAAAATAGAGGTTATGATCAACCGCGGTAGCGTGGTTGTTGTGACCAAGTTTGAAAGTGGGCTTTGTGACCAATAAGAAATAGTGGAGGTTACCACTAACGTCGATGGGCTATCTGACTAGTAGACGTCGGAGGTTGTGGACGATTCCTTCTTCGACTGCTATAAATATCGGTTATGGTTAAGTTTTCTGGTTTCTGTATACCGACCATGCCACCCTTAGATATTGTTCCACGTTAAACTTCAATTACGCTTTGCGTTTGAATGAACGCGGTGACAAAAAATATCCCATGTTGCATCGGTAAGAAATTCATAATGACTAAAATTGTATTTGATATCCCATTTTTGTTAGAAATTTCTCCACAAAGTGGAACTTTGTCAAACGACGTCAAATACGTTAACAAGTCAAGTTAGCGATAGTAACAACAATGTCGGTTTCATAACATTCTATACCTACATATCTATGTGTAGGCTAGAAAGTAAAACATTGACATTTATACTGGTACTAATTCCTGCTAGGACATTTCGTCCCCACGTTTCTCCCCCAAACGTTTCACGCCCACATGTTTCGCCCTGAAATAATACAACCTTTTTTAGTTGCAGTTTTTAATTTGTGAAACTCCATTTGGCTTTTTGACTTTGACTATGAATATATATATATATATATATATATATATATATATATATATATATATATATATATATATATTTATTTACTTATTTTAATTTATTGCACTATTCACGGTCTTCTCAACTCCTGGGGCGGAATACGAGGACGTTGTATCTGTTCCAGAGATCGATTTTGATTGCGCCACCCAAAAATATAACACAGTAGAAGTTGTCTTTGATCCAATACTGAATTTTTGCAGCTTCTAAGCTGAATGCTCCAGGTAACCTGAGTAATACCTTTAAGGTATAAGCGGCGGTTAAAGAAATCTCTAAAACAGAATTCTTTTCAACGAAAGGACATTTATAAGTCTATACACACGTCACAGCTTCTCTCTCGACAAACACAAGTCTGTTACCAATGATGGCGATTAATGGACATTTAGTTGTTCAGTAGGGTTACGTTTTTCCTATAAACTCTCATTTCACTTACTTTATATTAAAATAAAATTTATTTATGAAATTAAAACGCTTTCTCTCATAATTGCAATACGTTTGTGCAAGTATAAAGGCAAAGGATGGCGGAATACTTGAGCAGCCCGTTTTTTATAACCTCGGCCGCGTCTAGATATGGGATAGTGTAGAAATCGTAGATCAACCTGTGTGCGGGAGGGAGTTTTAGAACATGTTTTACTTAAAATAAAATTATGTATTGGTGTTCTGCTGCTATAAATACGCCAGAATCATTTTTTAACTCAGAACAGAGCAATTTGTTTAAAAAAATCACTACTTCCTACATAAAAAAATGAATACTCATACAACGGCTTAACTATCATTTACAGATAGTCCTGTCAATCTGGAGTTCGGACATACGGAGGTCAATTGCATGTATTGACGTTTGAGTGAAATTTACATCAGATTGCTATAACATATTACGTAGATTGCTCTTGTATACTATATCAATTAATCTTAAAATTCGAACGAGTTAATTAATATCGGCGGGCACTGACGCAATGATTGCCAATCTCACTAATCACTGTTATTCTTGTATACCATCAGTTGAACATTTTGTACAAAAGCTATATACATTCGATTGAAAGGTGCACACTACCACTACTCTGACTTCTGAGCTTAATTTTGTGAATTTTATGAATTTTATAAAGGGCGCTGTTACTTTCAAATCTCTGTGCATAAAAATGTAAATTTTTAATACAAATTATAATCCTTAGATACAAACATTAAATAGAACGTTTATTGATAGGACTTCAAGTGGTTTACTCAAATTGTTTCGCTTCACGGTTTCAACAATAACATGCATGTAACTGACGAAATATCATTGGATTTCATACGTAATTAATTTGGTTTATTTTTTTTACTCTAAATTAACTAATGCACTTTCGATTGGTGCTAAAGGCACTAATATTAGAGTCTTACATTGGCGATATTTCAATCAATAAACGTCAACTAAACAGTATTCTTAATCTAATTTCTACTCTCAGTTACCCAATTAGAATTTATTTTCGGCCACAGTACGGAGTACTAAACATTTAGCATTTATTAAATTAAGTAAATAACTAGATTATATATGGTTTACTTACTGAACAGACACCATTTAAAAAATTTATTATAGGGTGAGTTCTACCAATAGCGATTCAGACGGAATGATGGGAGTTGCATCCATTAACTTCAATGTCGTAATTCTAGTCATAAGGGTAGGGAGAAAACTTATCTTTATAAAATATTCACGTTTGAAGGAACAGAGGTGTTCAGAAATACCTAACTTTAAAATCTATAAAAAATGGTGAAACGTATTTTTTAATTAATCCTGGTAAGACACACACACACACACAGACACACACACACACACACACAAGCACGCACGCACGTTTGCTCGCACGCACGCACGCACGCATCTACTTGCACACACACCCGTACGTATGCACTCGCGCGCACGGACACACGCAAATATGCGCATAAGTAAGTAGAATCTCAATTATTGACCAGCATGGATATCTCCCTTGGAATATATATTATGATAAAAATAAGAAGAAAACGCTTAGTTCACCAACTAGTTGAATTGTAATTGGAACACTACTATCTAAGTTTTGCTATCATTGTGAATCTAGTGGTAATTGTGAGAACAGCAAGATTGTATATATCAAATGCGAGAAACACCATCGCAAGAAGTATCAAGCAGTCCAATACAACTTAAGTCAAACTATTACAGATTATTTTTATATTTCTTCTCTTCATATTTTTATTTAACCAAAGTTGATTTATATGCTCCATTTTAACCCGCGCAAAAAGGATTTGGATCCCAATACAGTAAGTATCATGAGTAATAACAATACACAGAAAACTGAAATAAAATTGGCTGCAAATGTGACATAATATCCCGTTAATAGCCACAAAAGTTCAACTAACGGATAAGTGAGAAACGAATACGATTCCGCTAATAGCACGGAAGCTGTATGTATTATCTTTAACTGTGGACCGTATGGATTATGAAATGTAATACGGCACAATGACATATCAAATCAAATGTGATATTGGCAGTTGTCGAATTATAAATATATTATTCATCATTCATCAGTTAAAAGGTATATCCTAAAGAGTGTGAGTTTGATGTAAAGGTTGATACAAAACAACCAATACCACCTAATCACGAGTTGCAAGGGTACCAAACTGTAAAGAACCATTCTAGACCGCATGGGTGACTTATGTGTGTGAGAGAGAGACAGAGAGATATGGAATAACAATAAGTGTGAAAAAGACAGAAAGAATGTATCAAGATCAATGTCATTCCGTTTTTGGATCGAAATTCATTACCCAATGTCAAATTACATTAGCCTCTAGTAGTGCTAGATTACAATGATTAGAAACCTTAAACCAGAACCATTTTCTGGAAAGGAGAGGGGGAGCGTCCAAAGTTCATTGACCTTACCAAAACCCAAGTACATTCACCTTTAAAAATAACTCTTGCACATGCGTACTGGTTTTATCATAGATGCTTCCGTTCTACCTGTTTGAAGTAGATTAGGGTAGATTAAACCTGGTATGAGGTTCCTCGATATTCAAAAATAGAGGTAAATCGATAGGATACCTAAAGCATATTCATAGAAAGTAAACATAACTAAAATACCTATCACAGATTGTAATAATTTGTAAAGAAAGCGCCTTACATTTCTACAACTTGAATGCTTTAAGCGGATTTTTGCAGGTCATTTAAGGAAACCACAGCCTATTTTTAGGAAGTAGCCACCTGTTGTTGTAACGTATTCGTTTTGTCTTTTTCGTATTTCAAAAATACTCAACATTCTTACAAATAGTAATCCCATTTAGAATACCTTTTTTTAAAGCACAATAAGGTTTTTGGTTTGTTTATCAAGTTTAAATGGAAATTCAAAATTGAAATGTGATTTACGTATTGGTATCAATAGTTAGTGAAACCCATTTTACTAATTTGTTAGAGAGTTGAATTGTGTTTGTCTAAATAAATGTTCTCGTTCTTTTAAGTTTTCGTGAATTTTACTAAATGGATTTTGAAATTACATCATGTAAAATTATTACGTTATATGGTACATCTTTAGTGAACTTAAATTGTAGCCGTCAAACTGTTGTCTTTTCTTTTGATAAAATTGTTGGTCTTAAACAAAGAGTTCGCCTTTTAGATACGAGGCGTTAAGATCTAGCGTCGTTACGAAAACTCCAATTTACAGGATATTGGTTACATTGATAGCATCCTCTTATTACGAAGTCGTTTCTGGGCGATGCGATTTTTTCGACGGATTTCGAGTTTAGATCGTGTTGGAGCGTATTTGAAAATTTATGTAATAAATTCGTATGATTGGTTAAATTAAAAGGTAGGGAGATGAATGGAAGATGGCGAATTCTGAATGATGTTGAAGCAGTCTTAATAATTATGTCGTAGTGTCAAGGCTCACCTTTGTTTGAGACTTCGCAATATACGCAAATGGGGTTAGTGTAGTAGGAGGGAATAAGTTACATCGAACCGAGGGTGTATCGAACATTACCGTAGGATATCTTCCGATTCCATTTGTATGGGATAATTTTAAAGTTTCAACACACCCCGTGTTATTTTATCGTAGTGTTTCGTTTTGTCAATGGTGACAATTTTCGGTCATAGAAGTAATTGGTTTTACTGTATCTCTCCTTGCGAAGTGCTGAACCTCTGTTCTGTTGACCTGTTTTAACGTATTTTGGCTATGTGGATTAATTTTAACGAGTTTTTATTGAAGAAGTAGTTTCACGTATATCGCGTAGCTCAAACAAATAAAATACAAACTTGCTGTATATAGTGCCGCTTTATTAGAGTTTAAAGTAAATAGATTAACATTAAATAACGTTTTTTAAATAACGTAATGTTAGGAAATACGGATAAAGATTGGTGTAGTGACGTTATAGCAGATTAAAAATTAGTTATTTGGTGCTTTGATTGAATTAATCGTCGTAATTCAGTTCGAGTAAATATAAACTGGAAGTTGCCGTTTGTCAGATACTATTTAGAGACCGTACCGTAGAAATTCAGTGGATCCCTATCGATTTAGCACCTGGTGAACCTATTACATTGTAGTCCAGAGGAAAGAGTGTATTCTCTTCGTGTAGGTCCTAATTAAGGTAAGCTTTTATTTTTTTATTCTGCTGGTGATAACAACAAAATGTGTGTTTTTTTTTGTTTGTGTGGAGGATGCTTTCGGGTAAACAATTGTATAGAAGCCCATCAGGCAATTTAGAAACAGGCGAATTCATTCACATGATTTATTTGTTAATAATCTGAAATTTTTTAATCTGTGTAATGTTTTGAGTTGAAAGCTTATATTTCAGGAAGACTAGTCAAATTTGTGTTAGCTGTATATTCATTGTTTCCGTCGTATTGATTAACAGGTAATTATTAATAAGACGGCCTTGAAAGCGCCGACTGAGTTTTATTATTATTTTTTCGGTTTCTTGTTTTGAATTGTAAAATTTAATGTGTTTTTTGTAACTGTATCTACTAAAATTTAATATGTAAATGCCATAATATACAACCATTGTTAATGTTTACAACTTTTCAAAGATTGCTAGTGTGTGAATTATTTTTTTGGAAAGGACCACGCCATTTTCCTATGGAAAGTGGCCTTCGGTTAATATGTCTAATTTTTTTATATCTATTAGTTCTTGTCATACTCATTAATATTCTTCATAGGCACAAAGTCATTCTATGGCTAGTTTTAGAACCTTGCCATGTTCATTATTGTTGGTTTGAAAGTACTGTTGTTCATTTTATCTTCCAAATGCGATTTTTACATCTCTATAGGATATGTTGTTGTACACACAGGGTACCATTCAATCTTATTTACACGGTGACACAAATTTTGACATTAAAGCTTTTTAAAAATTATTTTGTTTTATTACAGCCACATAATTGCTACTGTGAAAGACTCTTCATTGGATATGATATTGTGCTGGTTAAGTAAATAGTTATAAATATATATTATACAAGGTGATTCATAAGTTTTGTCCCAATCATCAACTCTTATTAAAATCAAATAACGGAACCGTCTATATGTGGGAATTGATTTTGACTTCATGTTATCCTTTAGTTAGATAGATTAGGTACTACTAAAAGATTATACATGGAGATAAGGTATATTGATTTTAAATCTTCGAATACAGCATATTATAATGATTTCGTTCCTAAAGCTTCGTTTCAATCCTATTAGTAGATTTGTAGATAGAGTGGCAATTTTCACCAAGACAGGTCAAATGAAATTGTCAGCGTTTTTAAATCCTTACGGAAAGTGGCCTTTGGTAAAAACGTATAATTTTCTGATATGTATTAGTTCTCGATGTACTCATCAGTATTGTTCATGAGCACAAAATCATACTCTCGCTCGTTAAAGTGTTAAAGTTTCAAAATGCCACGATTCGCATGTTCATTGTTTTTTATTTGAAATTACTACGTTATTTTTTCTACAAAATGCGATTTTTGCACCTTTATGGGGTATGTATATATACACAAAGGGTATAATTGATTCTTAGTTACAGGGTGATACACAGTTTAACGGTATACTTTTTTAAAAAAATATTTTGTTTTATAACAGCTACATAATTGCTACAGTGGAAGGCTTTTCATTTGGTGTCGTATTGTGCCAGTTAAGTTAATAGTTAAAAATATATATTATATAGGATAAAAATATATACTATACAGGACGATACAAAGGTTTGTCCCAATCATCAAATCTTTTTAAAAATAAATAACGGAACCCTCTGTATATGGAAATTAATTTTGACTACATTTTATCTTTTAGTTAGACGTATTATGTACTATTTAAGAATTTACAAGGTGATTCAATAATTTTACAAAATACTAAATATCACAATAAGTCGAAAAACCTTTCTTGTTTTCATTACCCTGTATCTTAAAATTAGCTCTTTCGAATTATATCTATAGATTTTAGAATTTTCGAATACAGCTTATTATACTGATTTTGTTCCGAAAGTTTCGTTTCAATCCTGAGATAGAGCCTGGCGAGTTTCTCCAAGGCATATCAAATGAAAATATGTTATCTTCTATGATTTATTGTTTAAGCTGGATTGAATTTATAACGTCCAGGGAGTAGTTTTAAATTATGATACACAAGCCAGCATGTGCACATGCTGTCCAAAGTGAAATCCAGAAATATATACCAGACACATTGTTTATCTCGCGTGTAATGTACTAACAGTCAGTAAAACTGTTATTAACAGAGAATAGGAATACTCTAGTATTTGTACTGTACCTATTATATTGATCATGATACGTTAAGGCATAAAACAATATATACACCAAAAACCAATATTAGGAATGTGAGTGGTAATAGTTACACCGACCAGTCGTTTAGATTTCGAAATAGTTAGTTATAGTGTAGGGTGCTAACTAGATATAGATTGGAACATGTATTATTGTTATTGAAAATTCCAAGTGACAACAACTTAAACTGTTCCAATCTATATCTAGTTAGCCCTGTATACTACAACTAACTATTTCGAAATCCAAACGATTAGCCGGTTTTATTGTTTAATATTGTTTTATACCTTAACGTATCATGATCAATATAATAGGTACAGTACAAATACTAGACGTATTCTTTTCCCTGTTAATAACAGTTTTGCTGACTTTTAGTACATTATACGTGAGTTAAACAATGAGTGTGGTGTATATTTCTGGTTTTCACTTTGTACAGCATGTGAACATGCTGACTTATGTATCATAATTTAAAACTACTCTCTGGACGTTACAAATTCAATCCAGCTTAAACAATAAACCATAGAAGATAACGTATTGGTTCCTTTAAAAACGCTAACAGTTTCATTTGATATGTGAAACTCTATCTCATAGGATTGAAAAGAAACTTTCGGAACAAAATCAATATAATAAACTGTATTCGAAGATTTTAAAATCTATGTACATACCTTGAAGCAGCTAATTTTAGGATGCAGGGTAATGAAAACGAAAAAGGTTTTTCGACTTATTGTCTTATTTAGTATTTTTAAAATTATTGAATGGCCTTGTATATTCGCACCTAGTACATAAGACGTCTAACTAAAAGATAAGATGTAGTCAAAGTCAATTCCCGTATACAGAGGGTTCCGCTATTTGATTTTAAAAAGAGCTGACGATTGGGACGAAACTTATGCGTCACCCTGTATAATATATATTTTTAACTATTGACGTAACTAACACCATATGAAACCCAATGAAAAGTCTTCCACAGTAGCAATTATGTGGCTGTTAGAAAACAAAATATATTTTTTTAAAAACTATAACGTTAACCTGTGTATTACCCTGTAACTAAGAATCAATTATACCCTTTGTGTATATCTACATATCCCATAAAGATGCAACAATCGCATTTTGAAGAAAAAATTAACGTAGTAATTTCAAATAAAAAATAATGAACACGCGAATCGTGGTATTTTGAATCTTTAACACTTTAACTAGTCACAGGATGATTCTGTACTCATGAACAATATTGATGAGTACGTCGAGAGCTAATACATATCAGAAAATTATACATTTCTACCAAAGGCCACTTTCCATAAGGTTTAAAAACGCTGAAAGTTTCATTTGACATGCCAGATTCTATCTGCAAATCTACTCATAGGGTTGAAACGAAACTTTAGGAACCACTTGATTGCAATATACTGTATACGGAGATTTTAAAATCAATATATCTTGACCGACTCAATTTTTAGATACAGGGTGGTGAAGGAAAGAAAGGTTTTTCGACTTATTGTTATATTTAATATTTTGAAAAACTATTGAATGGCCCTGTATAATCTTAAGTAGCACCTAATCTGTCTAACTAAGGGATAAAATGATGTCAAAATCAATTCCCACACACAGAGGGTTCCGTTATTTGATTTTAAAAAGAATTGATGATTAGGATAAAACTTATGAATCACCTTGTATAATATATATTTATAACTATTTACTTAATCAACACAATATCATATTCAATGAAGAGTCTTTCACAGTAGAAATTATATGGCTGTAATAAAATAAAATCATTTTTTTCAAACCAAAAGTGATGAAGATGGAAATGAAGGTACTTTGAAGCTTTAACACCCTCTTCTTCTAAAACTAGCTATAGGATGACGCTGTGCCTACGAACAATATTGATGAGTACGACAAGAACTAATACATATAAAAAAATTAGACATTTTAACCGAAGGCCACTTTCCATAAGAAAATGGCGTGGTCCTTTTGAGTTAAGTATTTTTACAGCGACAACATCCATTTATCGTTCACTTTGATTGTAATCAATTCTTAGGTTTTTAAAGTAACCTTTTGAAGATTCATTAAGCTTTAACGTAATGACCAATGAGAATCTCTCGATTTGAGTGTTCGCAATTTTAAAAGAGATTTTAAATTATAACGGAACGTAACGTAATGATGAAGTAAGAGGGTCTTTGACCGATCATCTATGGTCCTTTCTCGGATACGATAGTTTTGCGAGTAGTCGCAATATTTTTAAAGTTATTTTTGTAGGAATCAACTTACCGATACCGTAGTACCTGGTTTCGCCAAAAGATAAGCAGTTTGTTTGCTTGAGAATGTAGCGTGTACTTTTAGGGTTTTATAAATATTAGATCGTGTTTCTTCAGTTTTGTGGTGACGTATTTTTGTTTGGTTCTAAGTTGAATAGGTAATTATTTATCCTATTGATCAGTTTTTTTTGGATATTTGAGACAGTAATTTTGATGTTTTGAAGTTTTTATTTTATTGTCGCAATTTGGCGGCTTTTATATAAAGCTTAGTATATCATTACAGTTTGGGTAAACTTTGCGTGAATATGTTAGGATTATAATTTTCAGGTAGAAGAGTTTTTTATTTCGAATGAACATTATGGTTTCCTGTTAGGCCATTACAATATCTAGTTCATGATGTTTTCCCGCTATAAATGTATCTAACAAGTGGTGCCTATTTCTCCTGATTTTGACTTTATTGGAGTTGTGACGAGTGCCCTTTTGCAGCTTTAAGTAGGAACCCCGCCAACACCACTGAGCTATTCCTTGCGCACAAGTTGCTTTTACGGGCTGATGCTCTAATGAGTATTTGGCCTGTAACAAGAGCCGAAACCCTTTACCAATTTTTTCAATTAACATTAATTATTCGTTAATTGACCCATTTTACTATCATTTTTAAAACACGTTACCGAGAGGAGCATTCGAGATTCACATCTCGATCTGAGAAGTTATCTTAACAGAGAAAGACAGATTTGTCAGTTCCACAAAAAGGCATTATCGTTTTTACCATGATCGAACTAGGGGTGAACCGGCGCCGCTTCCAGCAATGGTTAGAGGAACGTGAAGAACTGCTGTCACCGACTATCCATCAGTACACGATTCCGTCGCAGCTCGACCTGGCGTTCCACGGAGCGAGCAGCGACGCGCCACCGACACAAAAGGAAGCGGCAAAAGAAGACCTGTCCACTGCCGCGAGAAGGCATCACTCCGCTAGCAGAGGATCAGATGCCCGCTCCGTATCTCCCAGACCCGACGACTTCGTGGTACAGGAGAAGAAGCCGAATAACGCATCTGTGAGTCACCCTAAAACGCACACACCGACTACCAACGTTTTCGGAGCTCTTGAAGACACCACGGACTGCCCGGAAGCCATGTAAACCACCGTCACTAGAAAGAGGGTGCCATCGATGATCCTTCATCAGAAGGAGAACTAGGTCCTTTCTCTCGATAATTGGACCAAAGAGGGTTCGCCTTCAACCAGAGCTGCCTGCCACACCCAAGGACTGTGAGAGGATGATGCTATATGTAGGTAGGCATGGCACTTTGTACCATACTTATCAGGTAACGAATGAACGTATGTTCAAGGTAGCTCTACGGTGAGTACATGTAGAAATCTCCGAGAGCGATGCTTGCTCAAACCTACAAGAACGCGACATTAATTCCTTTCCTCGTTTCAAAATAAACAAATAAGGATAAATGACCGACGCCGCTTCTGCTGGCGACCTTCCCAACAGAAGAGGACCCAAAGAAAATCCGACAGGTGGATGCGTGTAATATGGAAAAGGCCCTTCCTGTCATCCGCAAGGTGGCAGCGGCACTAGCGAAGGTGCAAACTGCGATTGACCTGTGGGGAGCGATTCTTACGAACGGCCAGGAGGTGTGCACTCTTTTTGGGTAAGCACTTTCCGTAACGGTGACGAGAAGGGATACCTCGGATAAGTGTATAGAATCGACTTTATAACTATTTCACGTCCTAATCCTACCTCCTACCTATTTTGTACCACCTCACGGTACAGATATTCCATCCTACAACTGCACAATGATAACCAGCTATCGTTGTGCAGACAATTGTGACCTCCAAACTTTTACGTTTTTCTTTTTATTTCAGATATCTGAGGTAGCATCACCACAAACACTAACCGAGTGACAATAGGACAGTCCACACCACCACTCCACCAGCAACCAGCAACACCGGACTTTTTTTCAGATAACCACTATACACAACATCACAATGTCAACAGGCATAACACAAGACCACTCAACCCAATAACCACGCATTCCAAGCGGTGAATAGGGCGAAGAATCCTAAGCAGCGTACCACCACAACTACTCAATACATCATTACTTTATTATTATATTATTTTGTAATAAGTATTGGGATCTACGTATTGTTAATGTAACTATCAAATTTTAATAAACTTTGTTGAAATTGAACTTGAATTACCGAGAGGAGACTCCTTATTTGAATCCTTTTTCGAATTCTCCTGTACCCTAGCCTACTGTCGCTTAACTTCGCCGTCACCTGCACGTAGGTTTTATTACAATACTTACACAAACATCTCTGGAAAATGTTACTGTGAGGGATTAACTCCCGGTGCAGATGACTACTTACACGGTCGGACAGAAAAGCTGTCTGCCATAATTACACACAAACTTACACCAATATGCCGCGCTAGACAACTTATGAAAATGCAGTGTCGCCAAGAATGATTAACTGGACCAAGATCCACTAATTATTTCTGTCATAAAGCCCCAGTCAGTAGAAATTATGTATATAAAAGTGAGTATTAAAACGTTCGCATTTAACGTAATTGCAGTTTTAAAATGTATATTTCTTTTCTGAAGCTCTGAATTCGAATCTTTTCCGTATCGCACGTCGCAATGAACACCAAATTAAAGAAGTATTCCTGTAACAAATACTCCTTGATACCAATTACACATACGTCTAGTTCACGCCGCTCGCCAGCATAAAAATGTAACGCCTCTTTCTTTACAATAATTAAATTTAAAAGGGTTCAATTTAATTTACCTCGGTCTAGCTCAAATCGGGTCTTGTCTTAATAAGATGGGGGTGGTTCCTATCGTGGTGCTCAACACTGTACTCTTTGAATAATACTACAAAACTATTTTAAACGTATATTACCTATTAATAAAATACTTATCTTTTTTGGGATTTTTTAAAAATTGTTAAAGATGTAGTAAACAATTTTGTCAAATTTGAAAAATTCAAACATAAACATGTTTATGTTTGAATTTTTCAAATCTGACAAAATTGTTTACTACATCTTTAACAATTTTTAACAAACATTACTACTGACGAAGATAACTGTAAGTGTTATCGAAACGTTTAGATTGTATAATTTAAAGTACACCATTAAAAAATCCCAAAAAAGATAAGTATTTTATTATGAGTGTTAATGGTGAAAGTTTACATTTTCGTACATTACCTATTGTTTTATAAATCTAAGATAATCTAACCTACAGGAAATAACAATAATATAAGAAAAATGACAATAATATGACAAAACAAATCTTATTGGGTGTTACCCGGGATGTCCTGGTTAGAAACGCCCGTTTGGCTGGTCCCTCGTGGACGGTAGTGGTTGCTATTGGATCCTGAGCCGTTTCTGTGGAAATATAAATTATTGTGGTTCAATGGTTGGTGTGTTGTGACCCAAAAATCCTACTAATGACAATTTAATTTTGTCTATTACGACCGTTTAGAACTGCCCTGTACACGGTAGCCTGATATTTGTTCAGGTGGCGCTATGTAAAATTCTATATATTTTAGATAAGCTGTGGCAACGAACGCGTTGGTGTCTTTAAGCAGGTCAAAGGGAAAATCAATAATTTAAAGTAACCTTGGTGCGCATGACCATTCTTATACGTGATTTGGCTTTCAGACTGACTGGATATGCTCAGTACTTAGAATGATTTATACAGGATAGGTTACTATTTACATGTATTAAATGCAAATTGTACTTACGCGTTTAATTATCTACCTTAACTAAACAAGCTGATCTCAGGATTTCTTAATTAATGGAGAACGTATTTACAGTAATGAAATGAATATCTAACATTTAATTATGCCCAAAAATAAATGTATTAATTCTTTATTATAAGAAAAACGTCTGTTTTTGTTAAACGCGGATACTTTTCGTATTAGCGAGACTTACTCTAACAAATACGGGAAAGACGGAGTTTATCACGATCTTTTACGTTAATAATTATTAAAGATTTCTTCTTTATTAATTGTTATAAACGAATTAATCGGAGGCGAGTTTACACGACCTTTTAGGACTGCATGTACTAAATTGAACAATTCTGAGAATTGTTTCCGACGGAATGCAGGTGTTTCAAGTAAGTGATTTATACGCGATTGCGAGACGCAGGAGTACATTTAAGGTAATTTATCACGTAGACGCACCACGGGTTCGTCTTTATATCTGGAGGACCACGCGGGTGATTTCTACGAATGCGGCTTCTGGTATTGAGATTACCTCTAGGTCAAGGCGTCGCTTGTTTGTATTGCTATTTTCCTCAGGATCAGGTCGGTGTATTGTATGTGTAATGTATGTGTAATATCTGGTTAATGGAGAGCCCTTGCTAAGATTCTGGGTCCAGCCCGTCGACTGCTGTACCAAGGGTTCTACCTGGTGGAGCATTAGAATTTGAGCGAGTACCCTTCTTGCCGCTGGAGTAAATGAAAGATGCCTTCTGGGCGTTAGCCCGAAGTAGCAACGTCCTGGTTTGTGTGTATGTGTGACGAAGGAAACTTCAGGCTCTACAGCCTGTCGTCTACTTCTAGTGTGTGTACTGGTTGCAGAAGATAACTTCAGGCTATACAGCCCGGCGTATACTTCTAGTGTGTGTGCTGGAACGGTTAGATAACTTCAGGCTCTGCAGCCCGTCGTTTCTCTAGGTGCCTACTGTAATGTTTTAGAAACGTGGTGCAATAAAACTTACGTGCTGTTAACCTTAGCGTAACTCAACCCGCAGTTTGATTGTACAAAGCTGATTGACTGGTGACGGCGGCGAAGTGACGCGACTAAAAATGCACGATGATTCAGGATAAACGGATGCGGTAATCGGCAGGTCGACAACGTATACAACGACACTAACTACGGCAGGCGCGTGGTCTGGATCTCGGTTCTGGCTGCTGAAGACGCGAGCGTATCAGGATAGCGGAGTCGCGAAGTAACAAGTAGCGGCAGGTGGTCGCGAAGCAGGTAGGAGCGTGATAAAAGTAGTTGCGAAGCGAGTAGCGATGCGAGTAGGATTTCTTCCGGTAGCGCTGCGGTTTTTATAGCTGATTCGCGGTGGGTGGATCCGGCTTCTATGCAGGGGTCTTCTGGCTGTGATTGGCTGAGGGTTCTCGGACGTAATAGCATTTTACGCTTTTTAATATCTACGTCGGAGGGGATTGAAATTAATTATTTACGGTGCAATATCACGCAATCCTTTGTAGTGGGTTTTAATTTTAAACAACTGTACCTATCTTAATTACTGTAGGGCAATTAAAAAAAATTAATTACATAAATTTTAGTAAAGTTAAGATGGATCTTTACAAAAATATAAAAATTCCAGTAAACTAATCATTCCTGAAGGTTGAAATATCTTCAACAACCGTCCCGAGATGAGAGATTCACCAGGTAACATTTGTTTCGTCCACCACTACCACCATTCCCACAGAAGGCATTCACAAACTAAGCATAACCCCTGTAAAAGAAAATCTTTTCCACGTGAAAGTATTCCATACGAGAACTTGCACGAAACCTCCTTGTCCATCATCAAATTTCCCCTGTGTAAGTAACCATACAATTCGCTGTACAGCTGTTTCTACCGGTACATCAGTCGTATATCCTAAATGGGAATAAAGATACCTGAAAGAACACCAAAAAACCTTCTAACTTTCATTTCCATTAATTATTTATAAAACGCTAAATAGAGCAGCTCCTGATAATAAATAAATCACATTAGATATATTAGTAAAATACGTTTAAAAGTGTTGAGATATCAAAATGTTAAAATACACGCAGTTATAGAAATTTAGAAATATCGATTTTCTTACTGGACTAGCCATTGCAGGTATAAGACATTCATCTCTCAGTTTTTATCTCTAGAAATATTTCAACGAGGAACCTTATTGCTCAGTTCTTAACTGTAAATTTTGTATAACTTCTATGCACTACTAGACAGGGACGTAATAAAACTATTGCACACATTTTGTTTGTTTCCTTTGACGTAATTTGAGTTAGTTTATCCTTGTTTTATATGTAGCGCTAATATCATTTTCTCTGCCAGGGGAGCAGTTGGAGTGCCCGAGTGGAAAGAGAGCAGCCTAGAGTGCCATAGACCAGAAGCGTCCGTTTAATTTATTATTTCATTTAGTTTGTTTGCAAAAGGAATCTGTTTTGTTTAGCGAATACTGTTCTTGTGTCTTTATGGTTATCAACGTGACAAGTGTGTATATACTTAGCATTGTATACACTTATAAGACAATATAGTATCAAACGTTTCTTGTTCATTGGTTAGTGTGAAACACCAAGTAGCTCTATTTAAAGGTACTCACGCCCACCCTTCGATTTTGAGCTATGGTCACGTTAAAACATAATAAAGGTAATTGTAGCCCATCAGACCAGTACAAAACAACTCTCAGAAGGTAATATCCAGACGACTCTTGATTATGCCATTGGCTAAAATATTTACATATTCTCACATCTTACACCGGCCGTCCGTTAGCTCACCTGATTTAACCTGTATTGTTTTGGCTAACGATAGAATTTGGTATACAAGGAAGACGTAGGAAGCTATTTAAATTCTGAAACATCCTAACAACTTGAACAAGGATAATGGATATAAACTGCCTGATATCTGGATGTCTACATTCAAGAACTGAAAGTTATACAGTCTAAAAGGGTGATTTAATTTTAATTCTCTAGTTACCTTACCTTGACATTTTGGTGTTACCTTGTCAGTATTTGTCACTCTCGTATTACGCCTGATGAAGTAAAGCTGTATGAAAGCATGTGCAAAATAGACAAATAAATAATTACATACGATTTTCTCAAAAAAAGTGCTATTCACACAGAACTTGTCTATACCACGCGATCTATGAGGAGAGAAAGTATGACAACCAGAGGGAGATAAAATGATGGAAATTCAAACATTTAGGATGTTAATGAACAGTGCACGCCTTTTCGTATTTTGTTTCCAAAGGTTACTTGATATTCAAAGAAAATCGCGTACTGAATTAGAACAAACGCTTTTTTATTACAACGTCAATGATGTATTTTTTTAAATCGTGAAATTAATTAAAATATGTGAAAATCATGCAATTTAAATGTTATGTTCTGCAACGATTTTGCAGTATACCAACCTGTATAGCTTAAAAAAATCGATATTCTCATCTAATCAAAATAAAACAAAATCTTATTGTACTTAAGTTTTTCGAAAAATTTCTGAAAATATGTAAGTTTTGACATAGCGCCCTTTATCTTTACCAAAATTTTTCTAATTAATTATTTGTTAATTATCCCACAGTAATCAAATTACATAAAATTACACAAGATTGCACAACAAATAATTCTTTTATCCTCTCCGACGTAAATTTCAAAAAACATCGAATGTTTTTACGGCAGAGTAATCCCCGCCAATCGCGACTTGAAGGCCTACTGCACAGAATTCGTCCCCGCCTACTTTGGATCCTCTATAAAACCGCGAGACGCGCTACCGTAAAAAAATGCTTGGGTGTCAGATGTTTGCCACGACACATTGCTACTCGTGCGCGATCCGTTCCATAGTCTACTTCCTGTTTGTGCGTTGGGCTGTTGCAGTGACCACTTGCTTATAGATCCGTTCGGCCGTCGCTACCTGCGTATGGATCCATTCCGCCGACGATACCGAATAAATAATATCCTGACCGCGCACCTGCCGCTGTTAATCTCGTTATTTAAGAGAATCCTGAATCCTGACCAGAAACCTGATCGCTTACTGCGATAAATCCTGAAAGGTCTGACCAGAATCCTAATCGCTTATTGCGATAACCCAGAAAATAACCAGATCCCGACTGTGAGCGTCTGTCGTTTTTAGTTTCGTCGTGTACGATTGGCTCTTACGTTCATCCTGAACCGTCACGATACTCGCCGCCGCCTGAGAACCCGCTTCAGCTAACCGATCACCCAGCCGATGTATTCGGAGGTTGAAAGTACGTGAGTTGATTACAGAAACATTACACCAGACGCTCAGATAGACGACGGGCTGTAGAGCCTGGAATTCATCTCACATTTCCAGTACACAAATCAAAGGTTGTGACGACGGGCAGTAAAGCCTGACGTCATCTTGTATGAACATACACCAACCAGAACGTTATCACGTCGGGCTATAACGCTCTGCAGTCATCTTCTATTTACTCCGGTGGCAAGAAGGGTAATCGCTCTAATTATACCACCACCTGGAGGATGCGTCTAAACAGCATAGCACGGGTTAGTCCCAAATTCTATTAGACGTCTCTTCATTAAAACAGCCAACGCACAACATTATACTAACACACCTGACAAAAATAAATGCCAAGAAACCCGGGGGTACTCGCAACCGCTAACGTTAATGCCAGAAGCTACTTCCGCATTCTAACCGGGAATCGCCTCTTAAATTACATAAACCGCAGTTAAAAATACTCCAGACTGATTGAACACCGCATACTTCCTAACGATCTCCCGCAAGTATATGTAAAAGTATAAAATTAATCCTTTTTTTAATCGTGTACATAAGAAACATTATTTCCTTCCGAAACAATTCGCATAATTGATTAACTCTGATTAGGTCCTACTAAAACATCGAGTAAACCAACCACCTCAGTTCAATTCGTTTTTAATTATTAAAAATAGGTCGGTGACGAATATGCAATCCCCTTTTTGTATTTAAATCAGATTCCAAATAAGCATCGTTTACAATAACGTGAAAAATTGTATAAATGATGTACGATTTACCTCGCGTAGAAGAACGACTTTTATTAATAATGAAATGTCCGTAATAAATTCAATTACTCCCTGTATGTAATAATTAGTGCAAATTTCGTTCATAGGAAATTTGTACGTGTTTAATAAACGCTTTATTGTAAAAAAGATCAATGTGTTTTTTCGGCAACTAAAATAAACTTCATGTAAATACGTTCGTACTTAATTAATCTTGATGCAATCCTGATTATTTAGGGATTGATAATTCATGGGAATAAATAATCAATCGCGCACGAACAATTTACATTCAGAAACGTATAAATATCAACCAGTGCCTTATAAGGAGTTCCCAGTAATACACATATATTCAGTCTGAAAGCATAACCATGTATAAGAATAGAATAGAATTATACTCCCTTAGGTAATACCGTTAACATTCCAGAACGGCCTCTAGAGCTCCTGTTTTTTTGGTCAGGACCGACTTTACAATTTTTCTAATAAGTCATTTTTGTCCAGATTTTTGTATAATATGCCTTCAATTGAGCAGCATTAGCTTTTATTTCTCCAGAGCTGTACCAGAATCTAGGAGCCTGCCTGGCCAGAACGGAAAGAGAGAAATAACACTCTGGGAAGGAGCGTTAAGTAATTTCAGAGTATATAATTTTATCATTGTTTTGTTCAGTATTGTTTTCATTTTTTTCAAGTTGGTTTTACCTGTTTATTGTACATAGTTATATTAATTTTAGGAATGAGTGATTTAGTATTGTAAGCAAATAGGGCAATATACGTTTAAACCATTTTAATTTTATTCAAGGTAAACAGTGTTAAGCCTAAAGATCCCGTATTTACGAACCACCCCCGTCTTGTTAAGACAGACACGATTGAGCTAGTTGGAGGAAAATTAAAACGAATCAATTTAATTATTGTACGCCAAATGGCCTACAGCGGCATTAGTAACAGGTATATAGCCATAATTTGTAATGTAAAGGACGAGGCATGCAAAACTCTTGTGTATGTGGGCTAGTTCATACAATTCGGTTAAGTTAAACCAGATTTATGAGAAGTTTCCAAAATAAAGATGTAACCTTCCTCTATCACTTTATATCAAATTTAACAAAATGACACTTGGAGCTTATCCGTTGAGAAAACTGAACAGTACAGTAAATAGTATTTTTGTACGTAGGTACCTATTACGCCCCCTAGCGGACATTCATTGAAAAAATTTTCCAGTGACTTCTTCTAACGACTTTCATTGACAAAGTTTCTTGTCTAAAGGTGTAAAATAATCAGTTTCTGAAATATTCCCGGCCATCTCTCTTAACGAGACATCCGGTACAATCACAACTTGAATGACAAGACGTTCATTGGGGTAAGTAGTATTTTTAACTGTTTCTTAGTGGGATATTTTCCAAAGATAGATACTCTGAAGTGCGTAACTGAAAGTAAAATTTACCTAAAATGGGTCTGAGAATTAATCTTATGGTGGCCTTGTAGAAACAGAAATACATTTTGTTTTAATAACTCTATTGTACATTTCACTACTAATTTGAGAATGGTACTAAAATGTATACAAAACTTCTAAAATTCTAAGAGGTTACTTAGCAACAACATAATCGCTTTCTCTTACATTCATTTAATAACTTAATGCTCAAATGTCCCTTTAATGTAAATTTTCTGCGTTAAATACAAATAAAATTTGTAATTCTTAAATTTTACACACCACAAGATAACTTACTTCAATTAAATTAAGTAACAAAATCCTCTAACTCTACGCACAAAAAGGTTGTAAAATGCCCGAGCAATTTAAACAAAATACAATTTCTCCTGTAATTAAACTGTAATTGTGACACGGTAAAATTAAAGTGGGAAAATTATTAAATTGTTTTCCTTGAAATTAACTTTGAAGGTACCTTTAGCAGGTTTGTATACAAAATACACTTTGTTAGTAATGGGAATCGATACATTGGTGATCAATTACTAAAGACAACAACAAAGCTATGAGAAAGAAACGTGTATCCCGAGACAAAGTTGCTAGGAAGTCACGTCGGTAACACTTCTCAATAATGAATGTAGTTGGATTTCCCAGGACAATGTACAGTGGACATAGTATAAATTATGCCCGTTTGCAAGTCCATATGAGGTAAGCTCTATAACTTATTCACGTCCATCAACGATTTGCGTTTGTTTCCAACGCTTCAATTTGGATTGTGGTGTATGATATAATTAAAGGATATATGCTACAAAATAAAATCAAATGATAGTTTTATTTTACGCCGCATAAACGATGCAATCATTGACTATAATATAAATGCATTACAGTGTAATTATGCATGCAACGATTTTAATTTACTTTGCTATTGATCATATTCTAGTGGTATTAGTCCCTGGTTCGTTAATGAGTACAAATATTTTACTCGACGACACAGTTGTTTCCATAAACTCAAAAATGTTCGCATTTAGAAACATTAACTGTATTTACTTTTTATTAACGCTTATTTTTTAGCTTTTAGTGATTATTTGATAACATTGAAAATAAACAGTCATATTTTAGTCATAATTAAAGACATACAGTAATCGTTTATAAACTATTCAAGGAAAATAAAAAGTACTGACGTGTTAGTACCAGGATCATTCAGTAAGTTGTTAGACAATCCAGAGATGGCGCTCATAGTATCGAAAACGGTTTGTTTTTAGTAAGCAACACTTCTTACTAGACAGCGCTGTCTCAATTAGGTCAATCACATGGGTTAATCTTTACTGGGAGTTGATGCAACAGACTTTGTCAGGGTATTTTGAACACCCTGCATACGTATTGCGTAATTTTGTTTGTAGTTCTATGCACTTAGTTAGATTCCGTATATACATATTTTTGTTGTTGTCAAGTTGAAGTTTTATAGATAAATTTGTGTAACGCGTGTAGCGACCTTTAGGAAAGGTGTATGGCGAGCTTTAGTTTTTTTGTTTGTGAAATTATTATTCCGTAATTTAGGTTGTTTTCCTTATTATTTCCCGTTTATCGAAGTTTGAGTAACGTTTATCTGTATATAAGTGTAAATAACGTTTATTTCGTTTGATTTCCTTAAAAAATTAAGTAATTTAAATAAATAGTGTAGGTTTATGTGTGTATGATGTCATGCTGGTGACATAAAGAGGCTTAAGTATAGTTGTTCAGTGTAATAGTGAATATGCTGGTTTTAGGTCATAGAGGTTGAATGTGGGACTGATTTTTTGTACTTGAATAAAAATATAGCGATGCTTTGCACGTTACTTTTGCTGACGTTTGAGATTTTGGAAATTACCGAGTCCTTACGGACAAAAACGAATTTGTGTGTTTGGGGTACTAAATCTTCCCCTTCCGCTTTTTTAATTGGTGGAATTAAATTAGATAAGATTTTTTGTGAGTAGTGAGATTCAAAATCAAAGATGGATTTTTGGTAATAATTTGGATGAGTCTGAAACTGACTGCGCTCTCGAGTAGTATTACGGTGACGTTTATTGTTACGCTTTAAGGAGTGGTTTAGAACGTTGACATTTTGGACCTTGTGGTGTTTAACGAACGTACTTTTGTGTAGTAAGGGTAGTTTAGCTACTTCTGAAGAAGACCTGTAAAGGGATTTTATTAAAACTGTTCATCACCAAAGGATTATACCTAGTGCCGATTTCGATTTTACGTAAAGTTACCTAGAGGACATCGTCGTGTTGTATTAGTGCTTCAGTGACCTCTTTGGTTTTTCTCGCTTTTGCGGATTTATTTAACATCAACGTTCTTGCAGTGCCGCTTATTTACCGTACAAAGCGTGTTTAAGGATAAAGAAACTTTCGCAATATATTAAAATTTATAGTTATTTAAAACAAGTTGTTAACCTTTTTGGATTATTAGTGGAAATAAAACCAGTTAAAAGATATAAGTTAACAAGAAAGTTGAACGCTCAAATTAGTATTTTAAAAGAAGTTTTTAATTTATGCAGTAACATTTTAACGAGTTTAAATCAAGAAATTGTATATAAAAGAACAATAGTCAACATTTCATTCATCATTTGCCAGACCAGGGAGATTTCATTTCCGTTATAGCAGTAACCGACCACCTTTTTCTATTGTAACACAGGAGAGGTAATTCTAGACCTTAAGGTAACATAATATTGTTTTTTTTATTGAATATTTCAAGATTTTTGTGTTTCGAATTATTTTTTTTTGTGTTGACGAAGGTTTGAAAGAGGTGTCGTATTTTTTTTGGTAAATTAAGTTATTGTTTTAACTTTATTTCAGTGTAATTACTTATAGTTCTGACGCTCCGCCTTCACCCTTTGTTATTTATTTTAGTATTAAAGGGCAATTGACCCTATTGTAGTGTGGGTATATAATCCACGATATATTTATATAGGTTAAACCATTTAGACTGGCGTAAAGCAGCATTCTGATCAGACATCCTGTCGCCTTTTAAGCCTTTGTATTTTTCTTTGTTTATACGCATTATCGTATGTTTATATTTATTCTTTTTTTTATTATTTTATTATAGCTTTGTTAGGTTTTATAAATGTGTTTTAATTCTGTGGAAACCCTTTTGTGTTGCATAAAAGTTTTTTTTTGCAAATTGCAAGTTTACCCGGTAGTTTAGAAGCGTAAATTTTAACGTAACGAAGTTAGTTTTTTTTGTTTTATTTAGTAATAGCGTTAATAATATTTAGTATTTTATTTGATTTTTAGTTGAGAATTAATTCATTTAGAGTGCATTTTATAGCTTGTTTTTTTTTGTTTTGTTTTGATTATTATATAATGCCTTATTATTTACACTGAGGTGTATTAACGTAACTTTTTTGAGTGTTTATCACGCTTTTATTTGACAAGCGTGTAGTACTTTTGAAGCCCTATTTCAGGTGGTTTGCTGAGTTGCTGTCCAGCACACCTGGAATTGATTGCGGATACGTAAGCGTACGTTTTTTGTATGTTTAGACACGCTATGTACTCGTCATTTTGGCACGACGACCCTTATTTTGACTACCAAACATTCTGGCGCCCTTAACCGAACCGATTTTGTCTTCATCCCCTATTTTGACTTACGTACGATTTACTATTCTGGTTGTGCAAAATTTTTCAACATCTGACCTACACCCATACGCTGGCTAGTCGGGGCAAAAAGGCCAATTCTATCTGTAATCCCATTCTACCACCCGTTTATACCGTTACAACTTATGTTTATTTAAAAACATGGAAACGGAGATTAAACATTTATATAAAAGGCATAATGTCAAAAGAGATCAAAACTGAGTTGGATGAAGTTCTTGGCACACCTGCTTCTTTGTTAGCTATTTACAATTTGGTAAAATGAATCAAACGAGACAAGACATTCACAAAAGATGAAGGGACGTCGAGCTGATTCTCCCGAAATGATTGAGGTCGCAATCATGTTGAGTTTCTGCGTTGATACACGGATAGACCACTATACTAGCGAGAGAGAGAGAGAGGGAGGGAGAGAGAGAGATAGAGAGAGAGAGATAGAGAGAGAGATATAGAGAGAGAGAGATAGAGAGAGAGAGATACCGATGAACAGTCTAAACAATGGGTTTTGGAAAGCTAACAGGATACGAAGAATGCAAAGACACATAAATCGGTTTGTGGACACATTCTTTGGGATGCGAGTCGATTCATTTGCCTGATTACTTAAAAAAAACGGAAAAAGTAGGTGAAGCTTTATCAGTCGCTGTTGAACTAGTTGTGCGAAGGAATAAAAGGTCATTTGGAAAATAGAGGCACTCTTCCATCAAAATTATGAAATTGAAGTTTATGTTCTGAAGACTTTCCGAAATCTTACCCTTTGGACGACTTAAGAAAGTGAGAGAAATGGCTGGAAAAGTGAAATTAGTTTGTTTTCCATGTTTTCCATCGTATAACAACTCAGTCTCTACCAAACCCATGTATCTGTTTAGGAACATGGTTACGTATGTGTGATTGTCTTGTAGCTATCAATATGTGCGTGTGCATATGCGTGTGCGTGTGCGTGTGCATGTGCGTGTGCGTGTGCGTGTGCGCGTGCGTGTGCGTGTGTGTGCGTGCTTGTGTGCGTATGTGCATGTGTGCGTGTGTGCGTGTGTGTGTGTCTGCGTATGTGCGCGTGTGTGCATGTGTGCGTGCGTACTTGTGTGCGTGTGTGTATTGAATTAAACAATTTAGAACCGATCATTTCTGTAAATTTTACAACGATGATTTTTTATATTTCTATTTTGGTAAGACCTACATCGAGATCAGTATTGCGAGACTAAAAATTTTGTATTCTATTTCGATCTTACTTTTTTAAGAGAGAGAAGAGGTTTTATGATAATTGTTACAGATGAAAATTGCAATACGGTTTGCGAAACAGGTAAGTAAAGGATGGCGATAGTTCAGTGGAAGGGCGTGGGGGTGTACGTTACTTTGCGTATGGGCTGAATAAAATGTCATCAATCAAACCAAGTAAGGTTATAAATCAATGGACGTCATTTCGTTTAAGATCAAATAACAAATACTTGCTCACCTAGCATTAATTAGATTGATCAGCAAGGGTGCTCATGGACTGGTGCCTATATAATAAGCTTCAAAATAATGGCATGCAATGATAAGATAGCAAGCTTACGACGAATCCAATTGTAAGTGTCATCAAACTCAATTACTCTAACTTTACCTGACTTTAACGTTATCAATGAATTTCTATATTCAAAAACAATAATCTTAATTCTAATAATAGTATATAATTTAATAAAATTTAATAAAACACTCAATGCTTAAAGCTTTTGTTAGCATCACAAACAAAACAAATTTTCGTCATCACTGCTGTTGAGTAATCCCGAATTTTCTAAATAGAACAAAAACAAAATCTCATAATTAATTCTGGTTACTGAATGGCCGAAATCGTCAAAAAATTTTTTACTATTGTGAGTTGGATAGGAATCACACAAATTGTAAACAGTTTCCAAAATAGTACACCTAAATTCTATTAATATAGTCCTTAATATAGGTGATATATGAATTTGCACGTAAAATTCTAATTAATCAAAGGCCTTAATTTTATTAAAGAAATCGTTCTAATAATCCCAATTTTATAATCTACTTCCAAAAATGTCTAAATTGATGATAACCATACATGGAACAATCAAGTAAACAAGGAAAAACTGCTTCGGTGACTATAAAATGAAAGTACGTTAATGGATGAATGACGCCCGTTCAAATTACAATCACAAGCGTTGCTTGCCTGTTTCAAACATATACATGCAACAACAAAAATTAAATACATTATTTCATTAATTCAAGTTCGCAATTTTAAACATTAGGACGATCTTTTTTACTTTTCAAGACACAGCTACATTGCACGGGAATGGAATTACCCTCGTTGAATGGACCGATTAAATTGATCAGAATAATGGCCAATTCTTCCTTTATAAACAAACCTCCGCAGTAAACACATATTCTCGGTCTCGTCTCAGGTACAGTATCTAACTCTCTCAATTTACAATCGGAAATGAACAGCGCAATACTTAAATCTGGACCAGGTGGCCTTTTATTAGCTCCATCACCTAGTTCTATTAACAACAATCATCAACTTATTCACACGTAACTCTTAATTGCAAACAAAATATACTTTAGCAAACTTTAAAGAGCACTCTAATGATTGGCAACAGTTTTACACGAGATCTTCCATAAACAAAATACGAAAATTCGTATATCAATCCGCTTCAAGCGTAAAACGAATCCAAGAAATAGGAAAGCACTAAAAATCATCACTTTCCCTTTCCAATGGAAAAGAAGATGTTGCTAATAATCGACGAAATGCCAACATTAAAAACCTTCCCAGGGCGATTAAATTCCACCTATAGTCAACAAGCAGTGAAAGGCTAACTTTCTCACGATATCTTAACGCAACCACTTGGTGAATAGTAAGTTTTTTTCTGCTACATCACACATCCTAAACTTTCACACACAACATCGGGAACCAACTGACTAACGGAACAGAACCAAAATAAAACATTATACCCAACCTAATCACGTCATATTTAATCACCATTATTAAAATCTACCATACTAAAATGCAAACTGGACTTTTTTCACGAGAAACATACACTTCAAATCACACGTGTGTCCACTAAAAACCCATTACCCAGAATCAAGATAAAACATTCTTCTCACAATAGCATAACCCACATAGCGTAACTAAACCTTATATAACTCTTACATTAACAATTTTCCTAAAAACTAAGTACGTAGAATCAGCCGCGTTAAAATTTGCCTGATATCAGACACGATGGACTTACATGATAGCAGCTCTGACCACAAGCACACCCACGAGGTAAACATGTAGTATAACTACGTTTCTTAAAAAAAAACCTATTGCAGCAATGACAAAATTTAATTCTCAAAAACAAATTTCCTCTTACGAAACAACAATGGCAAAATTAATAATAACCACAGTTTTTTTTTCAAAATTTTATTCACGGTCTTTAAAAATCTGAAGGTTAAAAAAAATACAAGCCAATTTCTACCACGCATGACGGAATCTCAGTTTCAATGTATTGGTTCCGTTGTAATCAGTTTCATTGGTAATTACTGAGTCGAAGTTCGGTTATTGAAAGTAGAAGCCGTGTAGTTTAGCAGGAGCTTTGAGAAGTTAAAGGCCCGTGCGGATAGATGAAAACGTATAAGGTTTTGAGGTATGTAATGAATACAGAAGAGGGCGATGATTCTATACTCGGCGACGCCTTTTATTTAAACCGATTTGCAGTAGTGTATTTTTGGTAAAGCTACGACTGCAACAACCCGTTACTATTGCAATAGGAAAAAGTCGGATATTTTGGAAATAGTTAAGGTACTTTATTTTGGCTCAGCCGATGTATATGTATTTTAAATACTTAGGTAGTCGTGTATAATAGCCTCCGACGTCCCGTATTTTTTTAATTATGTAACTTGAAACATTGAATATGAAAGATTTCGAACTTTTCGTTTATTGTGTGTGAGGATTATTTCACAATGCGAAAAGTAATTGAAGTTCATTAATTAATAGTTACTTGGAAAAACATATAACATTAGAGATATTACCTAAAAAGAACATTTAGATACATGTTTTAGAATTTCCTACAAAAGTAGTGCATTGTGTTTGAATGAAGGTGAAAGATAAGCATTAACAGTTGACTGAACTTTAATAGGGCAACGGTGTGTTTAGAACTGGGTGATTAGATAACAGGAATTGGGGCAACTACGAAATTCTTCAGCTAAGCACGTAGAGACTACTTTACTGTTTAGTTATTTGACTTTTCTTTTATCTGTGGCCACGGGAAAACTTAGATAATTATCTTGCAAATTTTCCCATCGTTTTGGTTTTATGATTTTTATTTTGTGTTAGAAACGTAACACCCGGTAACTTATAGTGCTACCTTTGACTGAGGAAATTGGAAGTTCCGTGTTTGATTCCTTTAGCGAGAGCATTTGGTATTTTCTTCTTGTGTACTAAATGTGTGGTGTCTTTAACTAGCAAAGCTATACTTGCATATTTTACACATACACGTTATAATTCTTTAATATAAGTTGTCTTAGGTACCTTTTATATTTACAGATTTTACATTTGTTATGTTAAAGATGATCACTTTGAGGTAAAGTATAAAGAGTAAAACCACTAATTGTTGAATAATATTTTGCGATTTATCAAGTAAAAGGTATGACTGATGTTGAGTTTTCTTATTTTAATGTAAAGTTTTATAGAGAAGAAAATTAATGATAAATTTTTAAGTTATCAGGACGATTTAGTTAAGATTTCTTTATAAGATCATTTTACTTTCATTATGAATTTTTGAAGTTATTACAATTAAACAGACATCTCCAGAGTAGTGTTCTACTAGTGTATAGTTTTATGTTTTGAAGCTTTTTAGAGTTTTAACATACATTTTGCGAATATAAGTAATTAATTCCACGATTTTCATGAGAAAATTTATAGACGAAAAGAGTATATATTGCAAATTAAGAAAGCACTTCGTGATTAAATTTTAATAATGAATTTGAACTCAATTTCCAAGTTGAATCAAAAATTAAGGTGTGTTGTGGTGGTTCGTGCACTGGGTGTGGAGGGTTTTCGGGGAGTTTCTGAAATTTTTTATTTTTGAGTGAACAATCTGCATTCCCAACTTATGCAGATGTTGAAATATAGTTCATGACGTAATCATTTGAAATCAGATAGAGTATAGTGATATTTTATTACAGATTTTGGCTTTGTTGAGTTGTAAGAAGTGTCCCTTTGTGTAGTTTCAGTAAGAACTACGACCCTAATAGTTAGCTATGTTGGAACGAAGCAATTTACCAGTACGGCTGATGTTCTACTGAATGTCATACCTGTAACTGCACATGTACCAATACTTTGAAATAAAAGGCCGCAAGAAGAAGATATAAGATCTTAACAGTTAAAATATAACTAATAATGCACGAAAGGGGTAAATATATATTTCAAGGACAGAGAATTGAAACTGATATTGCTGAGTAAAAAGATATTGATTTTTGTAATACTAGGATAATTCAAATAATTTACAAACATTATAACTTTATCAATATCAACAGAATCTTTTTATAAGTAAGTGGAATATTAGCTTATACAAAATTCCTAAAAACGTATAATTTGCATTTCAGGTGTAGCAATTCACAGTTACGGTTCATAGCTTCAAAGCAAAGTGTCTGTAAACCGAACAGTTTTATTGGAGCACACACACACACACACACACACAGACACACACACACACACACACACACACACACACAAACATATTTGCACTCACCCACGTACACACACACACACACACTCACTCACGCACGGACGCACGCACGCCCGCCCGCACGCACTCCCGCCCGCACGCACGCACGCGCGCACACGCACGAACGCACGCACAACGCAGACACTCCCGCAAGCACCCACGCACGCACGCATGCACGCACGCCCACGCTTACACACACACACACACACACACACACACACACACACACACACACACACACACACACTAACACACACGTACACACGTACACACATGACCATATGTACCCAAGCACGCACGCACGCACGTACGTACGTACGTACGCACGCATGCAAGAACGCACGCACACACACACACACACATGCATGACCGCATGTGCTCAGGCACGCACGAACGCCTGCACGCACATACGGACTGGGGTGCGCATGCACGCACCCAGGTACTAAGGCACGCACGCATACACATACGAACGCACTCACCCACGCACATACACGCACTCACATACACACACGCACCGACTCACGCACGCGCACACACCCGTACCCACGCACACATGATCGCATGTACACACACGCATGCATTCCCGTACGCACTTGCGCACAGGCATGCTCATACGTACTGGAAACGTATGCACGCATGACGCACGCGGAAATTTCTTACTAAACTCGTCAAATATTGGGCAGTTTGTGGTAAGGCTTTCGGTATCTGAAAATTACCTTTAAAAGTTAACCTTACTCATAAACGAAGCTCAACCTCAGGGCGCCATTGAGATTAAGATTTGTCGATAAATCGTCCTTGGGTGAGGTTAGGGACCCTGACTGAGCACATAAGTCAAGATTAGGGACCACTCGGTAAATAGCTAATTCAAATTCAAACATAAACTCTTGAACTTTAAGTTTATAAAGTGTTAGAGTATGTTGTTGTTAGCAGTGTTCACGTTAGGTAAAATATTTGATAATGTATGTACAAACACTACTTTCACTCCTTTGAAGTAATTGCTTCGACTCAAAATTAAACTTAAATTTACATGGATAAGCTTACTAAATTTACTTAAATTGAAACTAATAAGCAAACAATCAATAATTAAATTTGGAAAACCTAAAGGTTCAACAAAAATAGCGCCAACGTTCCCAATATGTATTTTTGTGAAATTCAACCATCACAAGCTTTTCGTACACCCCTTATATACCTACATATTCTACATGTATACTCAACATTACTAAAATGAGTACTGTTAAATCAGTAATTACAACCAAACTAATTTGAAAATTCTCAATAGCTTACTTTCATTAATTCAATTTTGTCTGAGCTAAGCTTGAATTCAGGTTGCTAAAAAAATTTGCATACCGTGTGGTTAACATCAATAATGTATCATATGTGTGGTAAAACGGTATTAAATCTGTCCTTAAATGCTAACAAGAGCAAAGTTAATTGTTGGGTAATATTTTGCGATTCATAAGGTGGAAGTTATGACTGTGAGTTTGAGGGACAAGAGTTTACTTATCTTGATGTAAAGTTTGGTAGAATTTGGAAACTAAATTAAGGACAAATTTTTGACGTATCTGGAAGATTAAGTTAAGATATAACATTGAGTGGTTGATAAAGAAATAATAATACGTACAATATGATTCCACTTTATGTATTTTCTCTAAACTAATATGAATGATTGTAACTCTGCTTCGTTATGTTTCATATTTCAACTACGAACAGAATAATCCTAAACACTTACTTGAAAATACAGATTTCGTCAAAACAAAGATACGATTGGATACTAGATGACGAAAATTTGTCGTTAAAAATCAGTTGCGTTGGGCAAGCGCATCAATAACCAAAGACTAAATTAAAAAAAAAAAGCTTGTATTGTTTCAAGCTGTTTAATTAAAGTGACTATAAAAATCAAAGCTAAGTTAGTTTCGCAAGGTTTTAAACTGTAACCCTCTGTACATGCATAATGTCAATAACGTAAAATTGATATTTATCAAGTAATACTTCCTGAAATTTGAGAGAGTCGAGGTTATCGATATTGAACACACAAGGAAGATAAAACTTGAATATATTGACAAAGTAGTGGCTTCTTCACACTTAAACCTTTTATATATGGTCACTTGAACTATAAAGATAAATCCTAGGCTACCTACTTCAAACAATAAAATAATGCCAACAGTATGACTGTCTAAAACCTCTTTTCACTTATAAATTATGTGAAAGTAAAGGAAAAGTCGTCTATGGAGTTAAACCTTCAACCATAGAAAAAGTGCCATACCGGGTGTAAATCAAATAGGGGCCACCCCTGTAGCTTTTGAACGAGTCTCTAGATCTTGTTCAAGTTTTGGTGATTTATATTAGTGCCAGTTTGGGATTTTTTACGTTAAACAAACAATATAGCCGACTTCGGGTTTCACCGGAAATGGCGCATAAGCTAAAAATTTAAATAGAATACCCTGTACATTTTTACATATTTGAATTCTACGGCTTCAAATACATACAGTTCATCTGTCAAATGTCAACTCAGGAGCTATTTTAATAATATATTTTTTTATTTTTTTAATTTAGATCATTATAACGTCATCGATATTATAGATAACTGACGTACAATTACCCCAACAATGTTATTTTTCCTGATAATTAATTTTTTTGAAGTTTGTTAACGACCAAATTTAAAAATTACAGTTTTTTAGCTGAAACTCACTGTTCCAAATAGAAACATGCAGGAGCCACCCTGTACACTAATAACTCTTTGAAGTACCAGTAAAACAATATACATAGTAATTTCCTTAGTTCCTAAACAAAGCAGTAATTTTTAATGTTCTAATTTTTATTAACACAACATGCTCCTGAAGCCGACTCTGTGAAAGTAAAATGGCGTTTGAGTTGACATTTGGCGGATGAACTTTATGTATTTGAAGCCGTAGAATCCAAGCATGTAAAAATATACAGGTTGTTTCATTAAAATTTTCAGCTTTTGTGTCATTTCCGGTGAAACCGGGAGTCGGTCATATTGTTTTTTTATGGACTAGCATTTAACTAACCCCTATATCAATACAGAAATTTATTTACAGAAATTAAATTCCGTAAAGCATCCTGCTATATTCATGACCTGGAGGAGCACAACCAGAGGCCATCTTCTTATTTTTCATTGCATGCTGTAATTGGCAGTCATTTGGTCTACAGTATCAGTCCCCCTTTTGTAGAATTATAAAACAACGCAATATCTGGTTTTAAACTAACCGGATCAACGAACTCATTATTGTGCATGGTCGACAATAAAAGTACAGCTTGACCCTCTTTTGGGCTAAAAGGAACAATCCTTATATCACTTTGGAAGACAAACGTTGAAGAAAGAATTGTTAGGTTGGAGCTACATCGTTATTTCCCTCTTATTTTGTTTCAAAGTGCCAACGATGGTAATCTTCTTATTTAGCAATTGTTTGGCCAACGGATAACTACTCTTCCAATTTGTACTCTACCTATTGGTAGAGTCCGCCAGGTTGCTTTCCACAATAGAGTCATAATTACTTACATAGAAGGTCTTGGAGTCACATAGAGCAAGTACCTTTAGTCCGTATTTGGATGGTTCATTAAGCAGATACTTGATAAAACCACAGCGTTTCCAATACGGAATTTAACATCTCATCAATAGTCATGAATTCTCCCACCACATAGTTTTTTTTTAAATTATGTTGGAATTCATCAAATACTTTCATAATTGTGGCAAGCTTACCTGTTTGTCTTCTGTCTTGTTTGTAATATGATCAAAGCGAATTGTTCGGAGTAAGAATAAGAACCCTTTTAAACTCATGCATGCTTGAGCAATTATACTGTCAGTATCAGGATCCCAAATCTCGCGAAGATCCGTGTGGCTTTGTTTTTTTTTACCCAAAAAAAAAAAATCCCCAGGAACGCCAATATTTCCTCTCTAGTAGTTTCCATAGCATCTCGAATTCGGCTAAACGCTTCTTGTTTCTGCTTTATGAATGTATTAGTTCAGTTCATCTATCATATCAAGTGTAATAAACTTCAAATAGATATCTTGGGATCTGCTGCTTCTTGACGGCGGATAGCAGGATGAGGAAACATTTTTACTATTTTTTTTTGATAGGGCATTTATACCAAATGGTTTTCTTCTTTCTGTAAAACACGCCTCCCTGGTTCTGCAGTTTCTTCCTCGTAGTCCATATTATTTTCAATGTCGTTGGCCGTATTCTGTGATGTAATCGGTGCATTTTTTGTAGGACTTGGTGTTCGCATGCAGATGTGTAAGTAAGTTGTAGGGTTTCCGAGTTGCAACCTCCTAGGCGACTTCTAAGGGCGCCATATAGGTTTGCTCGGTTTCATACTCTGTAAAATGTTTTAAGTCGGCGTTCTAGTTAAGGGTTTTAGTAAATGCGAAAATGTAAGGTTTCACAGTTATCACACGTAATTGGAATACTAATTTTCTAGGTGTTAAATGGTGTATTTCTTATTTATGGTTTATACAAACTTAAACATCTCGATGACAATTACATTTATCTTCCTCAGTAAATGATAATCGCTTTAAAAATTAACTTATTTGTAAAAAATGTATGAAATATAAAAATAAAGCTAAAATATAAATAAAAAATGCATAATTTAATGCATTTTTAGTAAACCTCGGCTCTAAGTGGTAATTTTGCCCATTGGAGAGAAATGACTAATTGTTCTCTGAGCAGTTGATGTTTTCTGAAATGGGAATATCTGTATAAGGTGGCTTGTGTGATAGGGCTTGCGAAGGATTCTGTTGGTTAGCTTAGTTGAAGGAGTTTTGTAGTGTAGTACAAATTTTATTTAAGACTATCCCATAAGACGATTGGCTGGCCACAACGCAGTGTTGTTAGCATTCTGTGTCGTAGGTATTTCGGAAAATACAGTGTCAGACAAGGAGTCGTAGCTACTCGTTAGATAGCTGTGAGAAGCAGGTATCGTAGTATCAGCCCGTAAATCTGTCGTGCTTCGGTGCTGAGATATTAACTTACTGGAGGTAGGAAAACGCTTGCATAGGAGTTACTGATGAGTAATAATGAAGATTTCCATCTAGGATTATAGAATTGTAACTGAAGCCTGAAGGTAGAACTGGAGCGTTGTTTTATGTTAGGTAAGTGTTGATAGTGTGTCGTCTCTATAATTAAGTTATATAGTTGTTATACCGTGTGTTTGCTGATTTCATACTAAATTAAGGAGTAAGTTTATTACCTATATTCAGTTTTGATTGCGACATTCGCCATCTTCTCGACACGATTTCCTAAGAGGACTGCTTTAGAGGTACCTACCAAGAATGTGATCACCTATTCTTAGGTGCATTGTGCTAAGCTGCGGGATTAAAATCGGATGTATTGGGTAGAGATGTCAAAATTACTATGAAGTCAGACTATGAACTCAGATATGAAACTATGAAATCAGATATACGTAGAAGATGGGATAATCGTCGGATGAATGGCAACATGCTGCGTGTAAGTAGAACAATACTTCGAGATTGGGTTGGGATATTGTAGAGTTCAGAGGGAAAGTGACTACCAAGCAAGGTAGATGTTAAACGTTGAACGTTGGGAGTCCGATAGAAAGGAGGCATCTATTTGTTAGTAAAAATAAAATAACTAGTCCTAGTCCTACCCTTACATATCCCTTTCGTGTGTAAATCATGGTTTTGTTATGTGTTAATGATTTTTCTTTCCTCGGTTGGCCCTTGGGCTGTTTCACTGTCCGACATGGCTATAGCTCTGCTACCAGAACAGGAGCAGAAGCCCGAATTTTATAGTTTTAACGGGTAAAAAGGCTAAGTTATATTTTGCAGTTAGCTCCCACATACAACTAACAGATAACGGTTGACCTGAAGTGCAAGAAAATTTTTCACCTTGCCTATTTTTGTATACTTGACTTCACGCCTCAAATCGATATCAAGGCTGTAGTTTTCAACGCGAAAAAAGCTATTGGTATCATTTGCTTGTTTGCTTCAAAAGCTCAATAGCACCACTGCTAAAGGCGTACCATACTCGAAACACAATAATTTGCGTTCTGTAGAAAAATAGTAGTCATAATAGTCTAAGTCTACACCAATCCTCAAATAACTTATACCCTTTGATTTAACCTTTCTGGAAGTCAAAATTTAGTGGAAAACGTCAAATCTGTACTAGGTACAGGTAAGTTTACACTTACCTACACTTAATTAGTTAATTACCTTTGTTAGGAGAAAAAGTTTACACAAAAACACTATTAAGTATTTACTGTTTTATAAGATACAGTAGACAGGTGACTGCCGTATAGACCAAAGTATAATTATGAAGCAGTCAGCTGGTAAGAACAACTAACACTAAAAGGTTAACTATTAAATATCTTTTATTCGCAATCACATTGTAATCTGTCAATTTCATGGAATGACAACAGGTGGGCACTAGATTATTACTGAAACTTGTCGAGAACAATGAAACTAGCTGGGAGTAATTATTACATACCCCGAAAATTATTACATACTTGTGGTTAATGTTGCATAACTATCATGAACCTCATAACCATTACAATTAATTAAATCATGTATTGTTAGTTGATATTATTTATTAATCAACGGACATACAACATATTTAAAAACTAAATAACTAAAAAAAAAGCATTAAGAATCTTTTTTTGGATTTTCGTAGTTAAAATTCATGTTCACGATTGTTTTATCAGCTTTTTGAGTTTTTATCGACAAAACCGACTTTTTTTGCAATTTGACAGATATAACTTTATGTGTTTATTTCCAGGCCGAGCTTATTTTCCTTTAAATTTGTTAGATCAGGATATTTATTATTCAGGATGTTTAGTAAATTGTTATTTTTAAAATTCGATGATTCCGAATAAAATAGTATGCGAACCTTGCAGGAAGTCGTCATTGCGCGGTTTGAAATATTCTATTTCGTATGATAGGTATCATAATGTTGATTTAGATTTGAAGTTTGCATACAAACGTCTTGTCGGATCAGAATTAACAAATTTATTAATCGCACTGGGCAATAACTAAGAAAATCATAATTAATTAAACCATGAACTTAGAACTATACAATTAAATAACTAGATTTCGATCAGAAATCATCTTATTAATTATAATTACATTGAATTAAGAAATAAAAATTAATTTTAAATAACTCTTAATAAATTTAACACTAACTTTAATTTTAAATATTATTTACACAATGTATGTGTAAGTATTACATTTTAGTAATTTCTATGTCCACCAGTTAAATAAAGGTTGTTCCTGTTAAATCAAATATTTCCCTAATATTATACGTCCTTATCGAGTTATAATCCATCTTTATGGGTAGTTGGATTATCGCTGATCTAAACCGTGATACCTAGGTGTTTACGCATGGTAGGTAATTTTTCAGGAAATTGCATTAAAGGTAATAAATTTTTTTTTTTTGCAAGACCTTATATAAGGACAGAATACGGTTTATTTTACTAATGGAAAAGGAAAAGGTAACGTTTCAAATGGTCTCTTCCGTTTCGGACAAAAGTTGGCAAGGGAAGCGAAATGCCCAAATATGTAATGTTGCTACAGTGTGCAAATACGCCTGAGCCGAATGCGAACTTATGAATATAGAACTGACGTGACGTGCGAAATGACACAATATACACACTGTATGTAATTGACAAGCAGAAGAAAGCTGGATGTGTTTTAAGGAAATCGCGTAAGCGATACTATCTAATTGTTACAGTGACCATATCCGTCATTATTGGTACATAATGGGATAATAATTTGGTTGGCAGACGCTGAGTGTTAACGCCGACCACTTGGCGGTTAGGAAGAGTAAACACCGGTCCGGGTGGACATAAAACTGCGATCACCTCGACCCAGTCCGCCTGAACTTATTTCAATACACCAGGGTTTACTGCTGCTTAAATCTGTGGTCACATGCAGGTAAGTTAATTATGCAACCGTAAACTTACGCCAGTAAACGATGCCACGCTGGGGGTATACCCAACGTAATATTTTACTTATTCCATTGAACAAAAATGTTTTTGCCTGAACTCTGCCAATCCCCGGGGTATCAATTAAACAGCGCAACGGGTATAAGCCCAGAATTTTTTAATCGCTATTCTACATATATTTTACACAAACGCACACTAACACGCCTTCAGCGGCAAATTAAAAACGACGCGGAGGCAGCCGACAGGTCAAAATCAACTGACGGCCCGCAATTAGACCATATTTCACTCGCTCCCCTCGGATTACGGAAATATTGCTTAAAACAGAAAGTATTACCTTTCAATCTTAAACGTAATTAACTGCTGAAATTAGTTTTTTTCATAGAGTAATTCTTAGCAGAAGTCCTGCAACCGCTTTAATATCCACTCGCCCATCGCGAGATAACCATTAAACTTCACTTGGCGGTTAGGAAGAGTAAACACCGGTGCGGGTGGACACAACAGAAGCAGTGGACGAGATTTGACCCTTACAGGTGAATTGACTGAGTAAGATACGATACATATTTATAACTGGAAATCTTATAACTTGTAAGACCTGGAATATCTATATAATAATAATTAAAAATAAAAGTAAGTTATTAACAGATTTCTCCTTACGCACTGTATTTGGAATAAGTAGGTACGGTAAAGCAAATCAAAGGCTCGAAGCCTTTTTAGAAGTGTACAGAAGAGTACAGTAATTTCGACCTGCTGTGGGAGAAATTCGCACAATATCGAATAGATAAATACACATTGTTACGGATGGAACCACAGAAGTTTACAAAGTATACTTTGGAGTAGGCTAGTTATAACACTGGTACACATTTTTGCTAGGATATGAGTCCCTTTAATTTTTCTTAGAGCAGGTGATAGAGGTTTAAAAAACGACAAATGAGGAAAACCTCAGAAATGCTTGAGTAGTATACATAATACAAGCACAGACAACAGCAATACATAAAATAAATACCCAAAAAAATGTCTTTATATCATTACTATTTAAACTTCAAGTTTTTTTAATAAGAAAATGTAAGTAATGATTGAAGCTATTCAGTCAGTTTAAGTATTTTGCATAAGATATCTACACTGCAACTACTAAAGGAAAAATTTAATGGCGTTAATTAAAACTAATAAGGTACACCTGAAAAAGGCAGTTTTGCAACGTAGTAGACATAGTACTTAAACAGATTTTAGGTCTAATGGGTTGTAAAGATACAGCCTGCTTTACGACTTATTTTTATTAATTATTTGTTAGTTAGCAATTTTAATTAAATTACAGAAATCCTCAACTAATGAATCTGTATCCCCTACGACGTTGTTTCAAAAACGTTGAGAGTTTTGCCTCGTCAGAGTCCCTCCAGTCCCACAACTAATCTCAGCATTAAATCACCACCAGAATCCGTCTCCGCCCTTCGCGGATTCTAAATAAAACTGCGATCACCTCGACCCAGTCCGCCTGAACTTACTTTAATACACCAGGGTTTACTGCTGCTTAAATCTGTGGTCACATGCAGGTAAGTTAATTATGCAACCGTAAACTTACGCCAGTAAACGATGCCACGCTGGGGGTATACCCAACCTAATCTTTTACTTATTCCATTGAACAAAAATGTTTTTGCCTGAACTCTGCCAATCCCCGGGGTATCAATTAAACAGCGCAACGGGTATAAGCCCAGAATTTTTTAATCGCTATTCTACATATATTTTACACAAACGCACACTAACACGCCTTCAGCGGCAAATTAAAAACGACGTGGAGGCAGCCGACAGGTCAAAATCAACTGACGGCCCGCAATTAGACCATATTTCACTCGCTCCCCTCGGATTACGGAAATATTGCTTAAAACAGAAAGTATTACCTTTCAATCTTAAACGTAATTAACTGCTGAAATTAGTTTTTTTCATAGAGTAATTCTTAGCAGAAGTCCTGCAACCGCTTTAATATCCACTCGCCCATCGCGAGATAACCATTAAACTTCACCAAGGGAGTCCTGAACCTGTATCTTGTCCAGATTGCAAGCCGTGATAACCCAGAATGATAGAAGTAATCCTTCTTCAGCAATACTGTACCGGAAAAACATTTGGGTTATCCAGTACCTGATAAATAATCCTGAAAATAAACGTTCCTGAAGGTGCGAATACCTTATTGTTATTATTTACGCCGCCCCAGTTAGAGGCGCATCCAAGCGGCAAACTCATTACATGTTCCCCGCACCCAGCATACTCAAAACGAGAAAATTCATATTTACTTTCATAGAGTTAAATAATTCTTAAACACCACCAATTCAGTTTTCATTAGGACTCCATTAATTATTACACGTAATTAGAATATATCTTAATCTCAGGTAAATGACATACTGTAAATAGATAGACCACGCGTAGTTAAGGAAACCCTTGTAAATGTTAGTTAGATTCACTTTAATTTTCATTCTTAAGAGTGAGACCCAAAGTTGCATTTATACAATATAAAATACGAATTCTTTTGTAAAATGTAATGTATAAAACAGTCCCTTCAAAAGTATTGATTTTCTCTGACCACAAAGCAGGTTTATACAAATTTTTTCCTTTGTTATCTTACCGTCACAAACACCTGTCAACACTATAAACCCCGTTATCATAACTGTATAGAATTAGTAGCCCTGGGAGACACAAGAGAGGGCCGCACATTATATTTGGAAATAATTTTAAATAAATAAATTTTCCTTTTGTGTTACATTATATACATTAAGATCAGTTCTTTTAGGGTGTGTAAACACGTAGTTAATGATATTTTCACAGCAAACCTAACGAGAGCGAAAAGCGGCCTGTCGATCCTAGACACCGCTATCGTACACCGACACCCACCAGAACCTTCCAACCCCAGACCGCTTGGTGGGTGGTGGACGGATAATGTCAATTTAGTTGTGTTATTTCAGCATCCGATTTATTTTATTGATTCTTATGTAAATATTTAAGTTAGAGTTGTGTGAATATTTAGCTACTGTATATAATAGGTATAATATACGAGTACAAAACTTTTTTGGGTTCACTGTTCAGTGTGGACGAACCTGGTAACCAGTGATCAACCTTAACAAACGAACAACTCCCCTTTTTATTGTATAAAAATCGGTTTGAGATAGACGGTGGCAAATAAAGTTAAACTTAAACTACAAAGTAAGCAAAGGCAGCTTACAAGGTTAGTTGGATTTAAGAAAAACAATGTACGTAATCATGAGCACAAGCGCAACTAATTTTGCCAATATAAATCTACACGTTTCCTAGACTAAAATAATTAACTGCGTAACTCTGGACCATAGAATGCAAAAAAAAAAACAAGAAAAAATGGACAGTAGACAAATAATTTCAGATAATTCACAAACTAATCGCAGTATAAACAATAAAAAACACACTATAGAATCCTTACACCAAAAGAGTTATATTTTGGGCATCCGAAACACAACTAGTGAAACAAATATCTTTGAGTAGTTTAATAGGCATTCCAATAATCAATGATGCGGTGATAAAATCATAACTTCAATAGGATCTAACCAATTAAAACTGACTTAGTTAAGGAGGGCACTAACTACTAGTCATTCGTGAAATATTCGTGTTTTGGCGCTAGAACGAGCATCACCCACTGCTTTCAAGCAATTGACACCTCCTTGTGCAGTGATGACCTCCACGCTGAGAATTATTGCCTTTTTATTGCTATGTAGGTTCAAGCAGAACAACTAATCCCTTGAATGAAAATGACAACCCTTTATGCTGTGCACGCATTCACCATCCAAACTATATGATATTGTTAGTTCGCCATTAGTGCTTTTAGTACTCCATGAATTGACTTAACATATCCGATCATTTCCAACAATATGACACTCCCTATTGCGATGCTGGTTCTTTACTCATACTGGAAGTATGAGTGATGCACATCGTGAATGCTTAATTTGTCCTTGTTAGTTCTTTGTACATTAGCTGGCGAGTGTGTCGCAGTTATGACATCCTATCTGTACTAAAATCAATATTGAAATAACCTGCGCCAAGCATAATTATTCGTCTCTTATTGCTCTCCAAAGTGCATTTACATAAGTTGTTTGCAAGCCAGTAAAACCTCCTTGTGTGATAATCGAGAAAAAATATCTTTATGGCACGGTACACCACACGGACCTAATTGCATACCTAGTCCTCGAATAGAGACAAGACTTAAACTGAAGACATGTTGGGCATAGTTCAAATAAAAACATAAAAAATTCCAAATCATATAAAAATACAGGTGTCATTAAAAGGAAGGGGACGCCAGGACAGGATTAAGTCAACGGTATGAATATCTAGCTGATTCCAGCAGTAAGATAATCCTTACCCATGAAATTGCATAAAGCAGAATTTTTAATTTACATTGAAAATTGAGTAATTATAAAGAATATTTTGAAAAAGTGAACGCTAAGGCTAAAAAGCAGGTTTGTCCTTAATAACGTGATAAAATAGAACAATCTTAAATGAACAGTTTTATGGACCTTTGAAGTAAGAATTTAGTTCCTTTCAATGGCAAATAGTACGGCGAGAATTTTTTGACAACGTACGGCTAATATAGTACATTACTTAGTCATGATCATCCATACCTTGTGCGAGTACGGCACCCACGCTGAGACTAGAAGCATCCGTTTAAACCATAAATAGTGAGTCAGAAATTAGGCAAATGAGTATAGGGAACGACTAAAGATATTTCTTTGTCGTCAACTAGCATTAGAATGCCTTGGTTATTAATACCAAAATCGTTAATAATTTGTCACGTTATGGCATGCGTGTTGTAATGTTGTGCCATAAAATCGTCTTGACGACGAAATACAAACAAGGAAATTGAACAAATTATTTATTTATATTAATACTACAGTCAGAATAATTAATTTAATATTAAAGGAATTATTGCTTACTGATGTTAATATTAATGGTGCAATTGGAATTTCCGGTAATTGAAATTCCAAATCCCAAAATAGCATATGAAATTCGTTTATAATGCGGCGTTATGGAATTCGTTTCCATTATTGCTTGAGCGGAGCCTGCCATAATCGCTTGCATTATAAACTAATTTCATAATATACTATAATAGTATTAGACGTGGTTTTCTTTTAATAATTTTCCATTATAATTCTGCTAAAGCGTCGTTAAACTGGCAATAATAAAAGAAAAATTCGAAATAAATCGTCTGTAATGAAACCATACCATTAATTCGACGAGCTCGAGTTACCGATGTAGGAAGAAAGTTTAGTATAGCAAATAATTTTTTGGGATCTACCGACAAACCTTGTGAGTTAACCATATAACCCAGCAATTTAAATTCGGACTTACAAAAATGATATTTTCAAAGTGTTAATCAGATTTGATTTTTTAATAAATCGTCAAAGTAGACGGTCTTCAAAATTTGGTGTACAATTAATTACGCCATCTATATAAAAAAGTAGGTTTCTGTTTCATCCACTAACGTACCATCATTTAAGCATTACCAATTAGCAGACACGTCATGTAAACAAAAAGATATTCAAGTAATTTGGAATAGTCCTCTATTTGGAACAAGCAAATGGCTTGTATGGTTTAGTTTCTTAGAGCAGAACAACTTGCCACTACTTATATTAATATCAAGTACAGTAATAAAGTCTGCATTTTGAGGCCAGTATAAAAGAGGTAAAATATGAGGAAGGAAATACGCATCCTAGTCACTGCGCTGTTGTTAGTCCATGTAAATCTTGTGTGATCGGTCCGTCTTTCTGACTAAAAGGGTAGGACTTGACCAAGCACTTTTGAACGCCGCCCAATAATACCTGCTTCTAACATGTTCCCTGATAATACATCAATATGTTTTTGTATAGCGGGTCATACAAGATAGTAACCTTGATTTATAGGTGTAACAGTAATCGACATTTTATGCGTGACAGATAGAGGGGGGGGGGGGTAGCACTGTATTAAATTTATGGCACGAATATCCTGCTGATATCATTAACTAATCAGAAACATAATCCTTAACTCTGAGATTTTACTTATACATTGTAAAGTAAAACTAACTCTCCTATTGTGTTAGGGTCAATATAACCAAATCGTGTTCTTCTAATGTGCAAAATTCGTTAATTTATTTAAATGTGTCGTTGTCAATGCATGTCTTTTACTTCATTAGTCTAATAACGGTGTACCTAGATTGATATTAGAAAATTATAATTAGTTTTATTTTAAAGCATGTGATACACTCACTGCGTTTGGGTCTATATGCCCCAGTGATTAATGTAGTTCAAATTAGAAGAAGGAGAAGCAGATTATTATCATAGACGAATGTAGTTTACTAGTTTTGTTTTATTTTCATAAATATAAATGACTTACATAATATTACCACATTATTGCGTATATTGCATGCGTTATTTGCGTACCGGTAAACAAGTTTATTACTGTTGAGACTTGTTTGTGGCTCGACGTATAAATGCAGCATCTGTGTGTTAGTTTCGCAGTAAATATCCAAGTTGATGGTATACTCTAATAAGAAATACCTAACAATTGAAGTTTATTATTGAAAATGTGTAGTGAACTTGAGAAACTTTTGTGTGTTTCTGATAGTGATTCTAATGCTTCTGAAGACCATTTGTCCGAAACCAAAATATATAATAGCGAATCGGATGATGAAGTGGAAGCTACGATTTCAGATGAAGCTGATACGAATAATCACGTAAATTCAAAAGATGGCAACATAGTATGGGATGAACAGACACATTAATCGGGAAGGTTATCAGCAGCAAATATTATTTCGTTGATTCTAGGGCCAACAAGGTATGGTACGTCGCGAATAATTGATATAAAATCCCGTACTTCTTATATTTCAAACCTAATTTTGAAAATGTCAAAGTCAGAATGCAACATATTTTGTGGCTACACGTTTCAAGAAGTAACATTAGTTGAACTAGAAGCATATTTTGGTGGGATGGAAATGTAGGTCGTCCAATATTCAGAGCAACGATTTCATCTAATTGCAAGATTGATTCGCTTTGACGATAAAAAAACTCGACCAAAACCGTCGACGCCAAATTGATAAATTAGCTGATACGGGACTTGTGGGATGAATGGTTTGCAATTCTACCTAAGCTCTATAATGTTCACGAAAATGTAATAGTAGATGAGCAACTGGTACCTTTTAGAGGTCATTGTCCTTCTAGACAGTACATCGCGAATAAGCCTGATAAATACAGTCAAGATTTGGGCTTTATGCGATTCTGTAACTGCTTGTACACATAGAGTGCAAGTTTACCTCGGGAAAAAAGAAGGTGATCCTCCAGAGGGAAGTCGCGGTAAAAGAGTTGTGCAAGATCTTACTGATGGTCTTAAAGGTCACAACGTAACATGTGATAATTTTTTACCTCGTTGGATCTGACGCAGATGCTATTGAAAAGAAAAGTAATCATGCTTGGCACTATTCGCAAAAATAAGCCTGAATTGCTAGCAGCATTGGTCTGAAACAGGAAAGAAGTTCTTTCTTCAAAATTTTACTTTACCAAAGACACGTGGCTGGTGTCTTATATTCCGAAACGGAATAAAAATGTTACGCTCATGAACACCATGCATCACGATAACGGAGTGTTTAACTAAGATAATAAAAAGCCGTTTATGATTTTAGATTACAACAAAAGTAAAGGTGCTGTAGGCACGTTAGACAAGTTAATAATAACATACAGATGCTGAAACTGAAATATTACCTGTTAAGTAAATAATTAAAAAAAAGTTTTAAATAGAATCAATATACTTCCCTACACATATTTTAACTACTGCTTATAATTACTTTGCAAATTTTATATTCATGATCAGTCTTCTATAAGGGTTGTTGTATCAACCTAGTCTATTACAGAGTAAAGATAAAAAAGTTTTACCCCGTTAGGAAAGCAAAATAAATTAAAACTATATTGATATGGAAATGAAAGTTATTTAAATTCATACCCTACTCTTAGCCAACACTTAATTAAATAAGCTATCCAAACTTATTCTGGTAAATAATTAATAAACTTGAAAAAGTTTTAGTATTACAAGACTCTCATATGCACAAGAGTAGGATATATATATATATATATATATATATATATATATATATATATATATATATATATATATATATATGGGTTATTATAAATGATGTTCATGATTTCAAGTGCACATAAATCTAGTTTTATTTATCATACAAAAAAATAAAAAAAGTTATCTTTGAAAAACGTTTCAGTTTCTGTCAAAAATCACATTAAAGTAGAAAATATTAATTAACAAAAAAATTGTCGATAATAGGTATAGGTAATGTTATAGCCAAACGATGCATAACTAAATGCTGCATCCAATAATATACAGGGTGTCACATTTGAATTAACAAAGTTTTTCAACTTTGAAAATTGGCTAATAGTTCATCAAATTTTGAACACCATGTATGCAATAATTCAATTGTCAATGAGTATTTCAAAAGTATAGTTCTTATGCTTCTGTCTACTCCAGAAGCAGTGTTGAAAATAGGGTTACATCTTTCAAAATTTTTCAAAAAATCAGGATATCTAAGAAACAGTTGAAAAAAGGTATAGGAAACCCTTATAAAATTTTGTGAAGAATCCAAAAATAAAATAATATACAGGGTGTTCCATTTAAAATAAGGAAGTTAGTGGCGACTTCTAGTGTAACCGGAAGTAACATAACCTTGAAAATATTTTAGAATGAAAGAGAATCTTAAATAACCCTCAAGTCCAAAAATTCAGATTTCTAAATTCTTTCTAACCACATAAACTTCTAACGAACGCCTACCGTGGAAAACCCTATATATATATATATATATATATATATATATATATATATATATATATATATATATGGGCCACCACCAACGCGTCGGTCTCTAGCACCCAAACGACTGAATTTTTTCAAAATCTGTTTGGGAATATGTAAGCCTTCTAGGACTACAATCTAAAATTAGTTTGATTTACACAGGGTGATCTACAAACTTGTTACTTATCAAAGTTATATTATTTTAAATGGAATACCCTCCTATTTAATTTTTTTTTTGAAATAAGGTGTAAAAATAAGGTAGACTTTCATTAGAGTTCCCTATACCTAAACCTTACAGTTTCCAAAATATTTAACATTTTTTGAAAATGTAGGGTTGTCAAAAAATTCAAGTATTTTTCGATTCAGAAAAGATGAGACAATCTAATCTAGGTCATCGTAATAAGGATATTTGGAAGTACGTATTCTGTTGTTTATTGTTTCAAATCATAATTTATAAAATACAAAGAATAACGTGTAAAGTTAACAAACCTCAAAGCTAAATATCTTTGTTATTTTAAATACAACGCCCAAGAAATTGTTATCGGAATGGAATAGTCTTTTGACAATAGTTCGAACTGTATGAGGGTTCCCTATACCTAACTTCAATACTTTTCGAGAAATTAGTGTATTTGTTACATTTTTAGACATTACGCCATTAACTCATGTCGATCAGTTTACTTAAAGTGATTAACTTAACATATTCTACGCCACTGGATCAAGACAGTTGAATGAAACTCACCTGATTAATTGTACTTAATTAGACATTTAGGGGTACCAAATCTCAGTGTAATATCTTTTTCAGTTTTTGAGGAATCTTAAAAAAATCTTAAAAAAATTATTTTTTAATCAACCTATATCTCGGATAGGAAGCATTTTCGGAAACGCGTTTATGATAATTTTTGTCTTATTTTGAATCATAGAATCTCCAGTTTTCGTTTGTCGGTGATTTTAAAATACACCCTGTATATATATATATATATATATATATATATATATATATATATATATATATATATATATATATATATATATATATTTTATATCCTTATGACGCTGTCTTCAGATGTGAAGAGAACGGCATATTTACTGCGCTAACGTAGTAGTGTAATTTACCAATCTTACGTTTTTAACTCGCTAGACAGATTATCCAAAGTTATTAGAAAACGCTTTAAGGTTTCCATTTCTTTCATAACCGGTCTAAATGTTCAGTTGTTTGGGTTGGACAGTCATACACAATTTCCTAATTATTAGTAATATACGAGGGCGGTTTGACGGAAGAGTGACTTTTCAATGAAAAAGTTACTTTACTGTAAAAAAATAATTTATTTTTCAACTTAAGCTCCTTTTAACTCTACACATTTAGCCCAGCGAGTTTCCAATTATTTCAAACCATCCAAAAAATAATCCTTCGGAAGTTCCCCAAAATATGCGTTTGTCTCTGCCATTTCTCTTAATTTGTCTGAAATCGCTTTCCACCAAGCCATTTTTTTTAAGTTTGGGAACAGAAAGTAATCGGAGGGAGCTAAATCATGTGAATATGGCGGATAAGGTAATAAATCGTGACGCAATATGGATAATTTTTCTACAACAATAGCAGACGAATGGGCAGGCGCACTATCGTGATGGAACAAAATTCTTTTCTTCAACAAATGCGGTCGTTTTTTCTTAAGTTCGGCATCAAAACATGTCAGCAAATCAGCATAATATTGGCCAGTTATGGTTCTCTCTTTTTCTAAATAATCAATAAAGATTACACCTTTGGAATCCCAAAACACTGTTGACATGACCTTATTGGCCGAAAAAACGGTTTTTGCTTTCTCGGGAGCACGTCCCTCGGACGAAGTCCATTGCTTCGACTGCATTTTTGTTTCTGGGGTATAATGGTGTATCCAAGTTTCATCTACTATGGCATATCGACGGAAAAATTCACTTGGATTACGTTTGAAGATAGCCAAACATAAGTTTGAATTTTTAATTCGGGCGAGCTTTTGATCAGTATTAAGCAAACACAGCACCCATCTCGCAGATAGCTTTTTCATATGTAAAATTTCATGCAAAATATTGCATATCCGGTCGGTTGAAATATTTACTTCATTAGCTATCTCACGTACTTTTATTCGACGATCGCTAAATACAAGGGCACGGATTTTATTAACCATTTCTGGAGTAGTTACACCAAATGGCGGTCGCGGACGTTCAGCATCCTCCGTGCTCATATGGCCACTTTTAAAAGCAGATAACCAGTTACAAATCATTCCATGGGACGGAGCACTTTCAGGATAATACTTACGTAAAAAGATACTTAGATAATTAACACTCGAAATTCTTTTTTCTCCATATTGACCCAACAACGAAAATAGTTCTCTTTATATGAGTATTAAAACTAGTCTATCTGTCAGACTTATGTAAAATTTTGACAGATGACATCAAAAACATGGCGGAAACTACCAATATAATCACGGTAGCGAAAGTGTTACCAACCTCTGAAAAGTCATTCTTCCGTCAAACATCCCTCGTAGATGCAATAATTGCGGTTTTTTTCAATTGTGACTAATCTTAGACTTCGTAAAAACAACTTATTGCAATTTGAAGCACTCAAAAGTTTTAATAAGATTCATTTTCCTTAAAGATCAAATAACCCCGAATCGGTCTTTTAGTTCCGATATATGTCCTTGGCTCTAGTATCGCGTACTTCCGATGCTGTGGGTACGTAGTCGCCTCCGAATACACTAGTTGAGGTTTCACTATGGCGGGGTTACATTTGCGCCTCCAAAAATCAGAAAAATTACATTTGCAAGCCTTACACTTAAGAAATGTGAGACACTCAAGATACATTTTTTTGCTTTTAAGCATTTATTGCGTGTGTTATATGCCACACAAGATATAACCAGTGTTTGTTAGAATTTCACATATTGCGTTATGAAATAATGATTATGGGTCAAATGAATTTATATTATCCTTAATTGGCATTTTAAATACTGCAATCCCAAGTTGTATTTACTACAACTTCTATTAGCGTCCAAATAATGCAATGTGTAATTTAGGTCCAATTTTTTTTAATCAATGTGTTGATGGTTCCCTATATGATTATTTTCAAAACAATCATGGCGTATACCTTCCTAAGTAAAATAACTACTGGATGTCTGAATGACACATTTTAATTTTTCAAACATTGGATGTTATCTCTAAGACGCACGTTTAAATTATAAATCCGTTCAAACATCTAAATTAAGTATCCGAATACCAAGGACGCTAGTAAATCTTGTATCTGTCATCTTTGAGTTTTGTCTTCTATAAAATAAAAACACAATGTATTATACAGCTACTACAATTCTAATTATTAAATGTATTCACAGATTTCATCAATATTTTATTCCTTATACATTTTGGTTTAACACCATTGAGTATCCATTTAAACCACAGTCAAGCAAAACGATTAAACGCATTTATTCGGCGGTAAATAACGAACTTTTATTATTTTAAGGCTTTGGTCACTAATTGAGGTCAAAAAGACCAACAATTTTTAATTATACACCAATATTGTTGGGTAACCTGCCATACAGACCTTCTAGACAGATTGGAACGATCTTTTATGGCTTTGAAATGATAGTTATTATTTCGAGTCAAATATACAAAAACCTTCATTTATCCACAAATGTCGTTGAAACAACGATCGAACACACTTCAGAAATGGGTAAAGGTTAATGTAATGGTTTTACGGTGATGGTGATTAGCTGGAACCAAAAATTCCCAAAAACCTTATTTTTTAATTTCCTTAGGAAAACGATCAAAGTCATAGACAAAAACTAATTGCAATGGTTTATACACTACTGTTGCTTCTGAATCCGCCGAAATCATTGCTTTGAGTGTCAAGAGCAACGCTTTATGTTCTAAGGTCTTCGGGGTATTATTAAAGGTCAAAGAGCCTTAAATTATTTATTTACTCAAGAATTTTGTTGGGCAATCGTCGAAACACATTTTCTCGATTGGACAGGGCTAACCTTTATGGTTTAGAGGCGTAGTTTATTGTTTGGGATGAGACATGCACAAACACTTCAATTAGACCTTCACAAATACTTCAGTAATACACGCCCAAACGTATAATGTAGATGAGCAAGAAGTAAATAGGATTTTTTGGTTCGTCATTATTTTACAAATTTCTTGGAAACGCGGTCAAACGTAATGGCTTGAAGAGAAAGAACCAATTGTAGTGGTTTTACGGTATTGGTTCAGCTAAGACAACCCAAAACTTTATTTATTTGCCAATTTCGTTAGGGAAATGGCCAATCGCATTGTCTCGATAGGCCAAATTTTGTGTAGCTGCTTTTTAATACTATACTAAATTTGTGAGAATATGTGTGTGCGTATGTGCGTGTGTGCGTGTGTGCGTGTGTGCGTGTGTGCGTGTGTGCGTGTGTGCGTGTGTGCGTGTGTGCGTGTGTGCGTGTGTGCGTGTGTGCGTGTGTGCGTGTGTGCGTGTGTGCGTGTGTGCGTGTGTGCGTGTGTGCGTGTGTGCGTGTGTGCGTGTGTGCGTGTGTGCGTGTTTGCGTGTGCACGTGTGTGCGTGTGTGCGTGTGTGCGCGCGTGCGCGTGTGCATGTGTGCGGTTGTGCATGTATGCGTGTGTCCGTGTGCGCGTGTGCGCATTTGTGCGAGTGCGCGTATGTGCATGTATGCGTGTGCGCGCGTGCGTGTTCTCATTGTCCGAGGCACTAGATTTAGCTTTTGAAGATTCAAATAGATAAGATATTTATTTAACCTCCTGAACCTAATATAGATACAGATAAGGATTCGGCTGACGAGGTTCATAACCTAACAGGTCGCCAATTGCACCCGTGGAAATAAAATTTATAAATAGTATACGTACGGACAGAAATGATGAGGAAGTTGCCTCAAAACCACCTATGCAGCCAATTTCAGCGATGCATAATCAAAGTGAAAGTGAATCCTCTTCTGAACCTTCTACCTCGCAATATCCCTTCGACATCAAGTAGTGGTACACATGGTCCACTGTCAAACGGCTGGACTAAAAATTATCTCCATGATAAAAGAATATATTCTAAATGGATTAAAGGAAATATTCTTCCTTCGTCCTCCCGTTCTTTTCCAATAGAAGATTACCAGCGTTTTGCTAACATGTTTTGTGCAGGCATTTTCGAATTATTTTTTGATGATCAACCATTCTGTTGATGAAACACAAAGGAAACCCAATTTTGTAACAAACCCGATCCAAAAGTAACTGTATCTGAAATAAAATGTTTCCTTGGCATCCTTATTCTAAGTGGGTACAATTCACTTCCTTCCAAACGAATGTATTGGGATGCCAGAAATTATTCAGTTTCTAACTAAATGCGAAGAAATGGATTTATACTTATACAAAGCTTTGTTTACATAATTTTATTCATGTCCCAAATCTTGCTAACGACGAATCGACTATAAAGTACTATAGTAGGCATTGATGCAAGCAATATTTCCGAGGTAAACCGATACGATTCGGGTATAAGGTGTATTTGATCAATTTTTAGCTGTATCAAGGAAAAAACTTTCGTGATAGCCAGAAGTATGACGATCTATTTGGAAAATGTTCATCACCTCTTGTACTTATGTTAGAAGAATTGGACCATCCAAATTTACCTTATAATATACATGTGGATAACCTCGTCACGGGACTGAACTTATTCAGCTATTTGAAATCTTTGGGATACAGTGTCCGAGGTACTATTAGAGTAAATCGTATTCCACAATCTTGCCCGTTGGAGGACAAGAAAACATTTTCAAGAAAAGGAAGAGGTGTTTCCCAACAAATTTTAAAAAGGAAATATGGAATTCTTTTTACATAATGGCTGGATAACTCCGTTGTGAGCATGGCTCAACTGATGGACGTTTTTCTCCGATAGTTACAGTCAAGCGATATTCGTATATGCCGAAAAATCATATATAGGTTAATTGTCTCGTGAGTTTTAACAGTACTATGGGAGGAACTGACCAAATGGACCAGGGTGTAGCTAACAGGGTATAGAGTTGGTATTCGGAGTAAAATGGTTTTTGTATAGGCAGAACAACAAGAAAACATCGAGCTTAGATTTTAGAAGGGAGTTAGCGCAAGTTTACTTGGCACAGTATGGTGTACAATCAGCCGGCAGAACATGTGTAATCCGTACACTTGTTTAAGGTATTGGATACAATGGTATGCACCGTTACGATGCTCCTTGCGATAGAAGACAGTGTGCATGAACTGGATGGAAGAGTTTTTGGAGAACAATGTGCTTTAAATGTGACGTTGGGTTCTGTGTGTCTTGTTTCGTTAGCTATCATACAACACAACTACAATATTGTATTAGAAAATATCTCGTGTATTTTAATAGCATTTTTTTAGGATAGTTATGCAACATCTTTTATAACAAGTTAAGTATGAAAATATGCAACATTGTAAAAACAGAAACAATAGTCCGTGTCAAACAGACATTTAAAGCTTCATGTCTGACAGAGCCGTAATGTATTTAGATGCTAATTAAAAAATTAAAAGAAATGGAATAATTTGAATCATATTTTTTTTAGGGTAACTATGCAACCTTTTCCTTATACGTTCATAATGAAGAGAGGCAACATTGTAAAAACAAAAAAATAATCTGTGAGAATGACGTTTGAAACTTCATGTCAGATAGATATTAATATATGCACGTCAACTTAAAAAAATTCCAGAGCCGTCCGCGTCTATAAGATATCAATAATGCAGTATAACCATTTTCATTCATATTTAATTAATTTTTTAACTTACTCACTCACACACGCACACGCCCACGCACACGCACACGCACACGCACACGCACACGCACACGCACACGCACACGCACACGCGCACGCGCACGCGCGCGCACACGCCCACGCACGCGCACACGCCCACGCACACGCACACGCACACTCAGACGCACACGACACGCACACGCATACGCACACGCACACGCACACCACACGCACACGCACACGCACACGCACACGCACGACCACAAGCACACGCACAGCACACGCACACACACGCACACGCACACGCACACGCACACGACACGCACACGCGCACGCACACACTCACTCACACTCACACGCACACACACACAGACGCACGCACGCATGCACACACACACGCGCACATGCACTTACACACACCCACATGCACACGCACACGCACACGAGCACACACACGTACACGCACACGTATGACCTTCTATACCTACATATGGATACATAGATTAGAAGGTAAGAATAGTTATTTCGGATATTCATTTTTTGTCTTTTGTGGTACCCATGCACCCAGTGTTGTCATTATAGTATCTGTTTTTTCTCTTCTGATGACATGCCTATTAATAAAATTATTTTCTTACATCTCGTTAGGATCATATTAGTTCAATTAAAGGAAAATTTATAAAAAAATAAATGGAAAATAGTTCTGAGAGCCAACGGGTTAAATAAGCAAGATAAACTGTTATGTGAAACATAAACAAAACAAAATGTTCTGCTTAATTTACAGAAAACGAAAGCATTCTTATAAAAGTATACGAAAGCATATCGTCTTAACAATTTCTAAAAATATAAAGTTAAAATTGACTAAACAACATAAAAATTTTATTTGAGTTTAACATTTTTAATAACATCTCGTTTTTTTAGTTTGCCATATTTCATGGCCATATAATCCAACATTCAAGAATAACACCATCTAGTAAAGGAATTGAGTGTCAAGAAAAAAATTATACATCGCACAAGCAACTGGGAATAAAAAATGGCTATCATTTTTCGTGTTAAGCTTAGAATTTCGCATCACGTTTACTTGCAAGGAAAGAGTTAAACGATCAGATGTTGGTGACAGGTTTTGAGTTTTTAGTAAAAAACATTTTTTTTGTAATTATATTTTACAGTTAACGTTTTTTAGTTTAACTTCATTATTATAGTGTACGTACAATTTTAAAATGATTTACGTTGTTCCATTTACCCTCTTTAATGAATAATAGAAATTACCCTTCTTAAACTGTTATAAATGTAAATTTTAAGAAACTGTTTTACATTTACAAGTTAACTCTTTCATCTGAAGATGCTTGCAGTAAGTACAATGTAGTCATTTCAAGACGGGAAAATTCCAAATTTTAATGCTACCAAGTATACTTCACTTATAACGTAGTTCAGAATATTTTACGATACTGCCAACTTAAATAGCTTAACAATCAGAATTGTAATTTCAAGGCGTGTTTTGTATATGCACTATGAAAAGAACTTTTAATTTAAAATTGAAATAAAAAATTTACGTCTTGCAATACATTTTGCAACTTTATATCTACGCGCGCAAAATAAAATGGAAAGTTATCCATATACGTATAAGTAAAAGGTGCTTTATTTCGAAATAATTTTTTTTTTAGAAAAGCTTCGCGTGAAAATTGTATAATCTTTTGTAATATATCCTTAAGATTTGTTTTCAAGGTTTCAAGAAAGAAATGTTTTGGACGAAGGCGTGGTGATTACCTCGTCCTACGTGTTGATTTATCCCAGATGTTTCGTAAACTGAAACTTCACTTATAAAAGTATTCTTAAAAACACTTCTTTCCTTTTATCCGCGTTTAAAAAAATGCGGGGATTGAACGTAAATTTGTCAGATTGTTATCCAAGATACTGCTTTGACATTTGCAGGGCTGTGGTTGTATAAACGTACACTTTTATTAGATTTAGGAGGCTGTAAAGTCGATATGGGTAGTAATCGCTGTTTTACATCTTTTTGTTCTATGCGTTTTATGCGGTGCGCTCTGTTTGATTTTAATGCAATAATTTGAGTGGGAAATATTCAAATGCTGTGTTATGGACAAAAATGGGAAAGAGTGTGGTAAATATCTTTTTGGTAGCTTATTTTCCTAAAAGTTAGAACAAGCACGTTTATTACTGTATTAAATAGAGGAACAATGTTCGTCCATTGGACATACCTCATGCATATTGATGGTGGAGAATTACAATGAGAGGATTTCTAACTTTACATGCCGCAGATATTACGAACTTGTTTGCATTCCCTCGAGTAATCTTTAAGATTAACATAAATTTTACACTTTGTAAAATTACATATTTCAGAAACTATATTGTATGTATAAACATAGCGCTAGGCCTGGTATTAAATGTACTCACTGTTTTGTTATAGTTGTTTTTGTTTGCATTTTATCAAATACTGGGAAAACACACATTAACTCTGCATAAATAGGATATCGAATTATTTGTGGCTAATCCAAGTGACTAAAACTTATTAGTTACTGAATATTAATGTTTTATACTGTAATTAATTGTGCAATGGCAAGCTAATTTCCATTTATTGCACAAAAGAATCAATATACGAATTGATTTTTCTTTAACGAAAATCTTTCATTTTGCTCTAATTGAGCACAACTGTTTTAGGCTAAGTCTAACATTACAGATTTCAGATTCAGAGGATACATTCATGTGACGGGTTAGTAGAAGGAGCCCAGAATAGAGTGTGTCATAATTAATTAAAAGTGATGGTGGGTCGAGTGGGGTTAATTAAAAGTGGTGGCAGGTGGGGATGGGTGGGGGGGGTCAGAGTGGCGGTGTGGGTGAGGGTAGGAGTAGGGGTCTGGGGTGGAGGATAGGGGTGGGTCTGCTTCTTTTCAGGGGCACTTTTCAATCCCTGGGCGGGGTTTTAGCCCCTAATTAAGGTCCTTTTGGCAATATTAATAGCCTCTTTGGAGGTGTAAGCCCCTGGTTAAGGGTGTTGGATGCCCTTAATTAGCAGCTGTGCTCTGATTGGAGGACTAAGTTTCTGATTCTAATCGGTTATGGCGGGTAATTTGAATTTGTATTCTAATGCTATGAGTGACAATTAAATTGCAGGGGAAGGGGAGGGTTGGGACAAAGTCCAATTATTTTAATTATGAGTAAATAAAATTCCGCCGCCATTTTGTTTTTAATTATAAGTGCTAATCAAAACCCTCAATTATTTTAATTGTGAGCCGTAATTAAATTGTATCATCATAACCGTTTTACTCAAGACCCTTGGCAATTTTGTTATAATTAAATTGTATCATCATAACCCTTTTATGAGTCATAATCAAGACCCTCGGCCAGTTTATTTTGGCGGGAAATTTTAATTTGTATTCTAATAGGGGTTCCCTAATGCTAATTTGTAAGACAGGTGTAGGGCTGCGCAACTTTATTATGGAGAAAATTTGAAATAACAGGCCCTAGTTCTAACTTGTGCGATTAGTATAAGACGTCTACACCAGCTTTCGGGGCTTAGTCCACTGTTACGCACAGCTTATTATGGTTTTAAGAATGTCATAATTAAATTTATAAATAAAGAAGATAAAGGGTTTTAATCATTTATTATAGGTAATACTATTTTGGGATTTAATATTCACAAATGTTTTCTGTAATAGGGGCTGGCTTTATTGGAAATGGAAAAAATGGTAATTGAAATATTTTACATGCAAGATCTGCCTTAGCGGAAACACCTCGGTCAAAAAGGGAGAGATACAGGAAATATTCGCTGGTTTAAAAATACATCACTAGACGTCGTCGAAAACATGCAAATCTGGTTTTAAAAATACACTACTAGGTAAACCGACGCTCAACTTCCATTACAGAAAACATGTACTAGTTTAAAAATACACCACTAGATGAGGTCACAAACAATCAAGTCTGTTTTTAAAAATAAGTGTAATCTAATTGGAGGGATATATCCAGAAAATAATTACTTTATGTTAATGATGGCTGGAAGGCTCTCAGTACTTTATATTAGTCAGTTATAAGCAAGACGCCTAAAGTGTATGTGTTGTGAGCCGCTGTTTACCCTGTCAAGGTGTTCTTCTAATACGTTTATAGACAACCCTGGCAAGTGATCGTTTTCTATTTTAACGCTTACACCTTATATTATTTACTTTATTTAATTGCTAGAGGCCTGGTTTCAAGTTTGGATATATTTCCTGTTGTATAGGTATTTTTACTGATTTAACTGCACAACGTATTTTTATCATTGTATGCAAAACCGGTATACATTTCAATTTGTGGGATAATATTGTTATTATGGTTGTCTAATAATAATGATGAGCGTGGCTAGAATAAAACATCCACCTATAGTTGCCTTACAAAATGAAATCGGTGTTTGCTTCAAAACGCTTGTGCATTATCAAAATTTTAAATTACCTTACTAAATGAAATCGATTTTAGTTTCAAAACGTTTGTGGATAATCAAAATTGTAAATGAAAGTCAGCTTGTTTATTTACCACGGCGTATTTGGTCCTTTTCAAAACTAAATAGTGCCTTACGAAACAAAATCGGTATTTGCCTCCGGGTCATTTGTCCATTTTCAAAAACTAAATAGTGCATTCAAGTTTATTTATAAATTTAAGGCCTTTTTGTGAGATTTTAGTGATATTATTATTATTATGACGGTATAATGATAATGACAAGCGTTGGGTAAAATAAATCACAGAGTTCTAAAGTTGCCTTACGAAATGAAATCGGTGTCAGTTTCAAATCACACGTGTATTATCAAAATTGTATATGGATATCAGCTTGTTTATTTACCGACGGACATTTGCCCATTTTCAAAAACGAAACAGTGCGTCGAACCTTATTTATACATCTAGGGCCCTTTTGTCAGATGCATTTCCAACAAGTTATCCTCGTATGTAAAATAATATAGTGACCTGATTTCGTGTTTGGTTATATATTTGTTACTATATAGGAATTTTGACTAATTTAACTGTAACACGTATTTTTAACCCTGTATGCAATAACCACTAACCAGTGTTACAAGCTAATTCGATGCTCGCATATTGACAGTAATGACGAAGACTATCTCATGTATTTTTAAATTGTGGTTGGTTTTAGCAAGCTATCAGTTAAGTCAAACCAGTATTTTTGAATTGTAAACTGATTTTTGTTAGCTGTAAGCTATGATTTGCTTAATTGATATTGAATTGATTGAGGCTGACTTGCGGGTGATCGACTGATTTTTCACGTCGGTGCCCTCACGTTTAGGGAGAGTACCAGCTCAGAGTGTCGGTTAACCTTACCTACATAGAAAGCGGTCGCGCATAGGAGTTAGGTATATACAGTGGGAGAATTGTTACCTGAAGGTTATTAATAATTGTGAGCTCACCTTCTGGTTTGCTTTGGTTGAGTTTGATTGATTTGACCGAGGTTGATTGAAATGGTTTGATATGCTTCGGCTGATTTTATTGGTAGATCAACTGATTTGCTTAACTTCTGCCTTCTGACAAGAGGCGATTTCAAATTTCCCACCAAAACAAAATGTCTGACAAAATTTAATTAAGGCTCATAATTAAAAGCAGATTAATAACGACTTAGGCCATTTAGGATTGCTTATAAATCTAAGGCCCTTTTTGACCTATGGTGTTTCCGTTAAGGCAGATCTTGTACGTAAAATATTTTAATTATCATTTTTTCCATTTCCAATAACGCCAGCCTCTAATACAGAAAACATCCATAAGTTTTAAATCCAAAAATAGTATTTCTTACAATTAATGATTAAAACCCTTTACCTTTTTTATTTATAAATTTAATTATGACTTATAGTTAAAACCATAATAAATTGTGCGTAACAGTGGACTAAGCCCCGAAAGCTGTTGTAGACGTCTTATACATATCCCACAAGTTATAACTAGGGCCTCTTATTTCAAATCTCCCCCATAACTATCACGGCGATCTGCATGTAATTTTAAAATATACTGCTAGGTGGAGCCACTTCTATTACAGAAAAGAATCATTAGTTCATACACTACTAGATGGCGCCACACACAAATTCAATTTTTTGGACAAGGCGACGAAGCCGCAAACCCCGAAGGCAATTTGCGCAGCCCCACATATGTCTTACAAGTCCCCTATTAGAATACTAATTTAAACTTCCCGCCAAAACAAAATGGCCGAGGGTCTTGATTATGACTCATGATTAAAAGGGTTGTGATGATATAATTTAATTATAACAAATTGAACGAGGGTCTTGATTATGACCCATAATTAAAGGAGTTATGGTGATACGATTTAATTACGGCTCATAATTAAAATAATTGCGGGTTGTGATGATGACTCATAATTAAAAACAGAATCGCCGCGGAATTTGATTCACTCTCCTTCCCCGCACACCAGCGCCCCACCAATCTAATTATGACTCATAATTATAAACAATGCCCCTCCTTATTAGAATATAAATTCAAATTTTCCCCCATAACCGATCAGAATGCAGAGACTTAGTCCTCCAATCAGAGCACAGCTGTTGAGTAGCGGGGCTAAGGACTAATAAGAAGTCAGAGGGGCGGTCGCTCATACAACCACTCACGTAAGAGGAATGGGCGTGGCCTAGTATAACCCCTGCTCAATGAAGGGACTTAGCTAGTCTTAAACCTCCTCTTAGTCTAGCCAAAATGGCCGCTAGACCTCGCCCTAGGGCATCCAACACCCTTAACCAGGGGTTGGACCGCCAAAAAGGCTCTTAATCTTGCCGAAAGGCTCCTAATTTGGGGCTAAAACTCTGCCCAGGGTCGAAAAGCGTCCCCGAAAAGAAGCCAACACCACTCCTAGTTCTCACCTTAGACCCCCCTAAACCCCAAACCCCCACTCTGACTCCCACTCATACCTATCCCACCCCCCACCACTTTTAATTAATTATGACGTCACATTATATTCTGGGCTCCTACTCAGGCTGTCACCCTGTGTGAGAACTGTAAACAATTGTGATATTATTACCAGAGGCATGAGGAGCATTTTTTCAGTGTGATGTAAGTTTTCGTAATGCCGTCCCTCGTAAATTTAGAACAAGTAACCTTAAATTATTTGTATTAATAAAGACATTACAAAATGTCAAAGAACTTTTATTTTATAAATAATAATTTTAAAATAATCTGACGACTTTAAATTTTATCAAGGATCTAGCTACATCCTACAATTAACAGCTTTACAGCTTCAACCTTCAAACCTTAATTAACTGGCAATTAATGTGTTCTCAATTGAAATTATGGCCAACTTTGGCCAAGTTTATCTGACACAATGAATGTCTAAGTTTTAATTCTGAAGGGCTCCTTTCCCCGCTGGCCACAGGTACAGGAAGTGTTAATACGATCCTGAGTGCTATAACTACATTCAGACATAAAGTTGTTAAGTTATTTTTAGCTAAATAATTTAAAACTTCGATGGGTTTCATAGATTAGGGTAGCATTCGGGGTACATCCTGCAGGTCTTCCTGAAGATCAGCAGAATTTAAATCTCAATCATTTTGGACTGAAAGTGTTGACTGCAAATTCTTATGTAACGTTTTGTCGTCCATATTTCTGATTTGTACGTCATATAAGAACTGAGTGTTGTAGTAATGGCTTTAATGAAGTGAAAATCGTTCACCCAAAAAACTAATAGTAATGGTAAGAACGCAATTTAAAAATTTTATTTTAAATTTATTCTCCTCTATTAAGGACTCATCAATAGCTTCGTAGTCAAACTGACGTTTTTTTTCTCCTAGCTCTAGCTTCATTTTCGGTAGAAAAAATCTGTGCTGCGCTCAAGATGCTCTGCTATCTGATTAACAACCATTTTCATCTGTTCATATCTAGACTGTCTTAATGTTTTCAGTTTCTGAATGGTTTATAATAGCATCCTCACACAATCTGATAAATGTATGGTCATAGATTACAGTAGCTTTGAGACTACATTTATTTGAAATGAAATATCATGCTAGAGAATCACGCAGCATATAAATTTGCAGTTTTTAACATTTTTTGCTAAGACTGTCGCTTTAAGGTTGATTTGAGCATTTCTGTTGACATCTTCTAAAATTTCACAAAGCTGAAATCATAAAGATTTGAAGGTGTCTATCCTACTCGACCACCGCAGTGGTTTCAAAGTTAATTGTGAAAGATGTTTTGTTAACACCTCCCAAAGCTTTGTGGAACCAGAAAAAAATGTGTGCAATGGAAAACAAGTAACTGCTTCTGTAGAAGAAACCGCTGCGTCGTTCACAACAACGTTCAAAGAATGACAGACACAGGGCTTATAAAACGCCCTTGGATATTTTTCAAGTATTATGTTTTGTACGCCCTTCCTTACTCCACCCATATTGACTCCGTCGTCATATCTTTGTCCTCTAAGCCACATGAATTCAAAACCCAAAATTTTCATATGTGTCAGAATGAGCTGTGCCAATTCCATTCCTGTTGAACCACTAGCATCAAAAATTCAATAAAGAATTCTTCAACATCAGAACTGTAGTTGGCAGAGTTGCAACTACTATTGTTGTTAATGAGAGGTGTTTAATATGACATGTCTTGGGTACATCCAGCTATTATGGAAAAGTACGTATTTAGTAGTTTTCACGATCTTCAAAACTTCTTTTAGAATTTTATTTGCTATCAAGTTTATCAACTCATTCTGTATATTATTGCTTACGTAAGCCACAGACCATTTACCAGATTCGCGTTAAATCCTTCTTATGTGTTCTTCCATAACTGGATCAAACTCAGAAGTAGTTCCACCAATTTTAAGAAATTTCGATTATTTGACTAAAACAAATGTTCGGTTGTTTCACAGATAGTCTAAAATTGTGACGCCAATAGTCTAATTATGAATTTCTATATCCAAAATTCGTTGGTATTCTGCGTCAACAGTCTAATTCTTTCCACGCTCGAAAATGATTTCTGTTTATAGATCTTTCATGAATTGTCGGAGCCCTTGAAATATTTCCCTAGTTAGAATATCCTTTTTGAGGCCAGTCGCTAATAGAGGAATGGCATGAGACTTTTAGGTGTCATGTAAGCAACATTCCACAGCGCAGGATCAAATAGAACTTCGTTTATAACGTCGTCTTCAGCAGTCGCACCTGTACCCTTAGCACTTCAATTGTTTCCCTGTTCCGGTTCCGGATGAATTTCTGATGTATTTCCTCGTTTTCGTCAACAATTGGAAGCGGCTGAGAGTTCAGCTACCAAATCGTGCACCTTCGACAAATTTGTTGAGAAAGTGGAAGGCTCACTTCCATAACATTTTTTTGTTAAGAGTCCCTTTATAGCATAGATCAGCTTTCTTCCTTCAGCTTGTTCCATTAACCGTTTCTTATTGTACTCACTTCCTGATAACTGAATATAAAAGGGCGTCAGTAAAATTCATACCTTCAGGTGTGCCAACGAAAATTTGATGAGTAGCTTGTATGAAAATGTAATTTATATACATCTACTCCTGTGCTAAGGGTAGTAACCTCCTAAAAAATGTCAGTAGCACAAAGGGTACAGTGACACTTGAAACAGCTATTCATGCATTACACAGTCACAAATCGACTGATTCGTTTTCGAGACAGCTTCTTAAATTTAAATAAAGCCTAACTCCCGTTGCGTATGTGTGAACGAAAGTGCGAGTGAGATAGGTGTAAATGACACTGACAGTAACATTGTTAACAATCCCCACGAAGGCAGCCGGCGGTATGTAACCGCTATCTTGACCTACTTAACGAAGTTTCGCTACCAATTTTAAAGCATTAGGTGGGAATTTTCGTCGGAACAATAACTCGCAATACTACCTACACACCGATTTTGTTAAACGCACAACGTTATTGCTGAAGTGAAAAAAAGCTGTAACAACCTTAAACTGTATTCAAACTTGCAAACATAGGATTGCGTGATCTTCACACACAAGCGAATAATCTAGGCGAGTAGTACGCCGTCTCAACAGTATTTCTTTAACGACGTAGGGGTCCCGCGCTGGGATCCACCATGTTCGCGGAGATATGTCGTCGCAGACCGCATTCGAATTCCAGAATTTTTTAATGGCCGTTTTAAACCTTGCTGGTGCCGCCTGATACGGTCGCCTCTCTGCATCATGGCACAGTAGTTATACAGGGCCGATTCTAATCCAACGTGCACGTACGCGCTCCCCGCTTCAAGGCCAAAGTTAGTTAAAGCACAAGGTCACTCGCCCTCGCTGGCTCAGTTCAAGTTCAATCGGATGAGAAAAATTTCAAGATCAAACTTTTGGTGAGATATTTAAATTTCATGGTCAAAAATAGAAATGCGAAAGTCATCATATTACAATTATTGCAAGATCAAAGTATCCAGGTCAAATCTAAAAATAGAAACACCAAGGTCATCAGTTCTTGGAAATATAAAAATAGAAATTTTAACTTATATGAACTGCAGTGAGGTGTGTTGAGATCAGTCAGTTGGCAAACATGCAATTAGCAGGATTAAACCCAAGAACCTGCTTTAAAAATGCGTGTGGGCTTGAGATATCGAAAAAGTATAAAGTGATGAATGTATCTGCATTTAATACTGAGTATGGTGAACGTATAGTGATGGAAATGGATGATTTTAAATGTGTATTACCTCAGCGCCTTTATGAGTATTTCAAACAGTTAGTAGTTGGCGTACAGTCAGAACAACAAGCAACATTTTGTTTTTAATAGTAGTGCCACAACCCCACCAATTACCCAGGTTAGAATAATTTCTTAAATAGTGTTTAGTCGTAATGCAATTGTCAAGCAGGTAAAGTCGTTATATCATTTCTGGAACGATCAACACTCAGAAGTTCACCGCTATATATGGATACCCCAAACATAGATGGTTGTAAAAATAAAAATGAAGAGGAACAAGCTGAAGGTTATTCTTCTTCTTCTTCTAACACTGACTGGAAATGATATTCACATAATAAAGGATGAAGTGTATAAAAAAGCAGCCAATGAATGCTTAATCGATTGTGCGTATTATAAACTATCGAACGATACCCATCGTGCAATACATATAGAAATTGGATACAGTAGACACCTCAATATTGCACCAGTAGTGCATAGGGGGTGTGCCAACTGTGATCAAGGCAATAATGTGGTGTTAGATATGAAGGAATGAGCGTCTAAGATTGCACTCATATGAAGAATTGCAATTTTTTCGGTCACAAGAAATTTAAAACGAAATTTGTTGGTCAGATGTAAACGAAGAAGATACAATCCATGATAAACTTTATGAATTTCTATCTAGCAATGTTGGTATTTATTACAATTGGGAATCGATTAAAGCATATCACAGAATTTCGAAAACTGTTATGACAGAAAACTATAACTGCTGTTCTTGCACATTCAATGCCCATAGTCTAGAAAAACTATTCAATTTAAAGGATATAAACTATCGTACTGCAACGTTACCTACCGCCTAGGTCTAACAAGCTATCCAAAAACAAGTACGTTAAATGAAATCTATACAAATATATTTTACATCACACATGAACTGAAACATCACACAGTAATACACACCGATGGATCTAAAACATCTAAGGGTGTTGGTAGTGCCATTTACATGGAAAACCAAGGTCACTACTGGGCACTTAACTCATTGTCAAGTGTGTTCTCAGCTGAACTGTATGCGGTTTCTCAAGCGATTTTAAACCTGTCATGTAAACGTCCGTTCAAGCATCATATGTACCGACATAATAAGCGTAATTACGGCTCTCATGAACAAAGAACACTCTAGAGACTCTTCACAAAACAGTATCAAAGCGATGTTACACAGCTTGGGGAATGATGGGAAGTCTGTAATATTCATGTGGGTACCTAGCCATATCGGGATAGCGGAACATGAATATGCGGATGTAGCGGCTCGTAAGGAAAGCAAAACAATAGAGCAAGACAACATTCCAGTTCAACCGAGTGATCTTAGACGACACATAAAAACAAAATTAAATGGACTCTGGCAGATAGAATGGGATAAGATAACAACACATTTAAAAGTAATAAAAAAATCAGTTCATCCTTGGCAAAACAGGAATTCTTTAAAAAGAAGGGAGGAAGTGGTACTCACTAGGATGAGAATTGGTCACACAAACCTCACGCATTTACACCTTCTAGGGAAAAAGACACCACAAAAATGTAGTTTATGTAACGCACAAATTACAATCCACCATATAACGCAAGATTGCACTTTATATGAAAAGTTAGGGCAGAACTGAATGTACCAGGTTCACTTGCTTCAATTTTTGATGATAGCGTAACTGGAATCAATCGTTTATTAACGTACTTAAATAATAAGAATAACAAAATTATAATTCAAGCGCAGCAAGTAGATCGGTAAGTGTGCAACAGTTAATATCAATTTCTTGTCGTAATGAATGAAAAGTTTTAATGCAATATACGATAAGAGACTTCAATAATAAATTAGTTCTAGGTGTAGCATAGTAAAAAGTAACGCTATTACGAGATAGACAGGAAGAAACATAAAATGTCAGTAATGATAGTAAGCATGGGCAATCTATTAAGTTGCGTAACAATTTATAGAGAAAGGTAAACTACTTCACGCCTACTGTCCAAAGAGTATACATCAAACCGTTGAAGGAACAAGTAGTGATTAAATCCTCGGGCAGGGTAAGAAAGATCTAATTTGTGTGCTAAATACTTGAAAAATTTTCGTTGGATAGATTCGAGTAAATCTTTTTGATTTTTAAAAAAGGGATTCCAAACGAGAACGCAATACTAAAGTTTAGTGCGTACCAAACAGAGGAATAAAGATTTAAGCGCATTTATATACAAAAGATCTACAATTACGAAAAATAAAACCCAATATAGAATATGCTGAACGTGACAACATCTTAATGTGATAACTAAAGCTAAATTCTTTATCAAAGTACACACCTAAGTCCTTAACAATATGGGTCCTCTCTAACTCAACAGAGTTTACACGGTAAGTAAACTCAACTGGTTTGCTTTTAGATGTAAACCTTACAATCTTGCATTTTGGGATATTTAATTGCCAAAGGTTAGCAACACACCAACTATGCAACGCATCTATTTGACACTGTAAGAAGTGACAGTCATTCATGTTGGTTATTGAAGTAAAAATTTTTAAATCATCCACGAAAAGTAATTTAATGCAAGCTATTACAGGCGGCAAGTCATTTATAAATAACAAGAATAAAAGTGGTCCAAGATTGGACCCTTGTGGAACACCTGAAGTTACGCCTATACACAATGAAGTAAAGTTATTGTAAGTGAATTGTTGAACTCGGTCCTGTAAGTAGGATGATAATAAACGCAATAGCGATTGACTAAAACCAAACGCATCTAATTTAGCTTATAAACGATAATGGGAAATACTATCAAAAACCTTAGCGAAATCTGTGTAAACGACATCCACTTGGCCATGATTGTCAAGTGCAGTGGCAGTAAACTGTGTAAATGTGACTAAGTTAGTCATAGTTGATCTCTTGCCCATGAATCCATGTTGTTCAGAAGAGATAGAACTTTTAACTAAAGGTTATATTTTTGAGTACAAAACCATTTCGAAAATTTTACCAAAGTTGTTTAAAATGCTTATTAGACGATAGTTTGTAATTTCGTTGGGGGTCTCCACTTTTCAGTATAGGGCATATATTAGGAAATTTCTAAATATTCGGGTAAACACCACATTTAATCGATATATTAAATATATGAGAGAGTGGTTCCGCAAAATTACACATGCAGTCTTTAACTATAAAACTGTTGATCATTCCCAGAATTTTTTACGTATGTCACGTAATACTTCTGCAGACGTAATGCCATTAACGTTTACAGAAGTAGAATAGTTGATATTACGTATATGAGAGGTGTTTCCAACAATGAAAGGTGAGTATACAATACTAAAATAATCCGCAAAAACATTAAATTCTTGAAAGCCTTTTTACATTTCACTCTTAGCTGAATATTTTTCTTCTACATTTATATAACCACTTCCTTTTCACTAAATTTCGCACAATTTATCACGTAACACATCATTGCTTCATTATTCTGATACGAACAACTCGAAATCTACCTTAATTCTTAATTTCATCCAGCATCAATTTTCTAATTAATCATTTATATTAACACTTCATTGTCGCTAAATTTGTACTTCACATTTACCTCTAAACACCCAATTACTTATGTACATTACACTGAATACGCATGCTTTATAATTTTGTCTTGCTAACTTGAAGCTCATTTATTTTTCTGTTAAATCTAAATTTACCGCCAAATTGATCTTGAAATTTTGACGAACACTGCGATTTATACAAATTGAGAATTTAATTTTTAGATTTCTAAGATTGGTAATATGATGACCTTGGCATTTCTATTGTTTGACCTTGAAACTTAAATTTGCCACCAAATGTTTGACCTTAATATTTTGCTCATGCGAGTGACCTTGAACTAAGCTAGCGAGGGCGAGTGACCTTGAGCCAGAACCTATTAAACTAACTTTGACCTTAAATCGTGTAGTTTGTACGTGCACGGTGGATTAGAACGGGCCCTGTGTAACTTTTGTCCTTGATTAATTCACAGACCCATGTTCTTTTAGTTCTAGGCGTACTGTGACTGGTTCACTTTTGCCAAAGTCTATTAATCCACAATTTTGGTTAGTCAATTTAATTCTAATTTTACCAATTATGTCGGTGTTTGTTCTAAACATTGAGTATTGCTGGGAGTTTTGTCTAGACGATAACCTGGTGAGACTGAAACGTGATTCTCATATAATACTTTTGCAGGTTTTCCGTTTCGATAAAATGCCTTTTTGTAATGTTGCACTCATGTAGATCAGTGAGCTTAAGTATTTGGATATCTAACGCAGACGTATGTAAAACATTCGGGTTTAATATTTTAGACTCAACCAGAACAAGCGACCAATGCTATTGTGTTTAGTAAAATGAACCGTATATCTCACATGTATGTCTATTGTTGTTTGCCCAATCATAAACTTTTCGGTGGGTGTTTTAAATTTTAGTTAATCACTAATTTTATATGCATTAAGTAGAGTATTAATCACTCGCAAGTGAAATGCATTTGTTCCAAAATAATATCTATCGTTGCCTGTATAAATGCTTATAGTGCTGTTGCAACTGTAGAATCTAACCAATCCAATAAAGTATTTCTTCTCCAAATGTAGTTCTATCGGTGGATAGAAGTGTAGCTAGCTGTGTTACCAGCACCTTCCAACCTGAATGTTACTCACATCACTGAGAAAATGTGACGTATCGATTATTTATATAAAAATTGAAGGCGTAGGTTGGTGGACGAGATTACCGAAACTATCGTAATAACACACCTTTTTAACCTGCTTTTTGTAGCAAACCCTATGTGTACCTGGCCCGGTTCGGCTATCTAAGCTTATCATTCCAGATTCATTTTCTATGGTAATTTAGGCATGCTGCCTCTCATAAAAATATCCCTAAGGTACGGTACATTTTTTGGTGTATCTCTTTAAATCAGTGTCTGTTAACGGTTTTTCGGGTAATTTATTCAGCTTTTTGGAAACGGTAGAACGCTCCACCACCAGATTTGTATGGTTTTAGATAAAGTGAGCCCGAGCCTAAAACGATAGATTCCATCATGCGATTATGGCGCGATGTCTCTTCTTGCAATTTTTGGCATTTTAAGTTTCATTGACTGCTTTAGCGATTCCCAATGCGCCGTCATCTAAAGCACTGGTTGCAGATAATCCTGCTAATAACGGAATAAGAAATATTAAAAACCCTCCTTGTTTAGGTGAGGGAACTACTCCAGGATCTTTAATGTTTTTCTATCTTCCTAAACATTTTACCACACTTTCTGCCGCTGAAAGCGCTGACTTTATCGTGTCAGTGAAATTTCCGATAGGTTGAATTTTTTTAGCTATTGTTTTCGTAAAATCAATAAATTTTCACCATTGCATTTATTCAGATTGGATCGACGTTTACACTTCATTCCTAATTTTCTCCTTCTCTGATGATTTAAGTCGTTCCAAAGCCTTTTCTTCAAAAATTTCCTGCTTGATGTCTACTTTCTAAATCTCGGTAATCTCTGGAGCTGATATGAAGCTTTCACTGAGCATCTAATTGATTAATACCGGGGTCACTTCGTGCGAGTCGTTTCTTTGTACCAGGACCACTATACTGGTAACCAGGGAAATGTAATTCAACCAGAGGTTTATCGACTAGAGTATTCACAAACCACCTGCACTCTTTCGCTGTTTACCTAACATTATTTACCTAGATGGATAAGGCAGGGTATTTATACTTAAGTCGAGATCACCAAAGCAAATCATAGTTTTAATATTTCTTTATTTATGTATATACATTTGATAATCAGGACGATAATACAATATCTCCATTAAGCACAGTGTTATGTGAATTAATATTATATTCAGTATTTATAACATCTTCAATGTCCTTTTTGATCCTCAAAGTGTAGTTATTTGATAACATTTAATAAAAATTAAAATACCCAAAATCTGCCCCAAGTTTATTGAACTAACTACAATTGTTTAGGCCTTATGGTTATATTAAACAACGGACGAATTAAAAAGGCCATCATCAGGTAAAATTTAGTTGTAACAAATATGTTTAATAAAATTAAAAATATATGTATATTCCCTAACAAACAAGCGTGCAATAAGGGAATTTAATTCCCTCATTGCACGCTTGTCTGTTAACTACAAATTAACAATTGTAGTTAGTTAAATAAATTTGGTGGAGCAGATTTTGGGTATTTTTATTTTTATCAAATTGTTGTATGAACTTTGGATACGCACTACTGCTACAAGGTTGAGGTGTGTACTGTATCCAATTTCCATATGTTTTGCAAGATGAGTATCGTTTGGTAGTTTATAATAAGGACAATCGATTAAGTAATTACTAGCTGCTTGTTTATGCCCTTCATTCTTATGTTAAAATGATGACCAGTCAGTGTTGGAAGAAGAAGAATAATTAACCTTCATCTTGTTACTCTTCATTTTTATTCTTACAACCATCACTATTTGGACAGCTTCAACAGCTGCAACTATATATAACGGTGATGGTTTCAGAAATGATGCTTGCATTATTACGACTTTACTTGCTCACAATTGCACTAGGACTCAACACTATTTAAGAAATGATTTTAGCATCGGTAATTGGTGGGGTTCTAGCTCTTCTATCAAAGACAAAATGTTATGTTACGTTTGTTGTTGGGCTGCACGCAAACTAGTTATGAACACTGCGTCCACGTTTAGCAACGTTTTAAAATCTTCAATCCGAGTTCCTTGTTTGAAACACTCATAAAAGTGCTGAGGTAATTCTCATTTAAAATCATGCATTTCCATCACTATACGTTCACCGTACTTGGATACATTCATCACTTTATGATTTTTCGATATTTCGAGGTAACACATATTTTAAAGGGTTTGCAATAGGTGCTCTAGTTTAACCTTGCTAACTTCATGTTTGCTAACTGACTGATCTCAACACACCTCGCTGCGGTTTATATTAGCTAAAAATTCTATTTTTAGACTTCTAAGAATTGATGATCTTGGTACATATTGTTAGATCAGACCTTGACATTTTCACCTTGAAAGAATTGTAATATGACGACTTGGCATTTCTATTTTTTGACATTGATATTTTAACCTTCAAATTTAAATTTCCCGCCAAAAGCTTGACCTTGAAATTTTTTTCATGCAAGTGCCCTTGAAATGAGACACAGAGGGCTAGTGACCTTGAATCCAGAACCTATATAACTAAGTTTGGCCTCAAGCGGGGGCGCGTACGTGCACGGTGGATTAGAACTGGCCTTGGGTAACTCAGAAATTACAACTAACTTTGACCTTGAAGCGCGTACGCGCATGGTGGATTAGAACCGGCCCTGTATAACTCAGAAGCCATATAACTAACATTGACCTTGAAGGGAGGAGAGCGTAAGTGCACGGTGATTAGAACCAGCTCTGTATGACTCAGAACCTATATATCTATCTTAGACCTTGAAGCGTGAAGAGCGTACGTGCACGGTGGATTAGAACCGGCCCTGTATAACTCAGAACCTGTATGACTAACTTTTGGTACATTCAGCCGTGAAGTTTGGGAAGCAATGATTTAGTACTGTTTTATGGTGTATTGGACACTAATTGAGATTATTAGAAACTGTAAAGTATTCATATTGTTTTATGGTTATGGATAGTGTTTTCTTTTTTTTTTCATGATGTGGAAGTTCTAAATTACGAATGTTATTTTAGATACGGTTGTAATGCTTAGCTGTTTGGGTTTTGATTGTGTATTATTATAATTATGCTTTACACAAATCAAGTCGTTTCGATAACACTTACAGTTATCGTCCTAAGTACTAATAAAGTGTTTTAGAATTATTTAAGATGTTAGGTACAAATTGCTGAAATTAGAAAATTTGAAAAATATAACTCTGCTATTAATATAACAGTTTAATGAACGTATAAAACCTTCTAGGGAATACAGTTTTAGTAAATAATAACTAGATCCTTAATAAATTAGATATTATTATACTTCTTGAAGATAACAAATCGGAACATCCTCCAACGGTCGAAGGTGAATAATGAAAATGTCACCTGTTTGCAGGATCTACCGAAGCTTCATTGTTTTGAGAACTTTATAGTATGCATAGTAATCAACATTAGAAATGTAGTATATTTGGTTGAATATTGAACCTTTTAGAGTTGGAATTTTGGAAGATTTAAATTACTAACATATTTTTATTTATTTGAAGATATTTGAAATTATTACAAATTGAAATAGAATTTAGTATCTCAATTCTGAAAGCGAAGTAAAGTTTTTGGTTTGTTTACCAGTAACAGATTGGAGTTTTAAATTAAGATTTGGTTTACACGTTGACATTGTTATGTTAGTAAAACCCCTTTTACTATTCTAGATGGAAGCTTATTAGTTTCTGTTGTAAATAATGGTTGTTCGTTTTTTTTTTTTAATATCGTTAATTATAGTCAGTTGAGTTATTTTGCGCAATTGGAAAGTTACATTTAGCATTAAAATTGTTACTTTGTATTGAAACATAGTGCAGAAAAACTTAGATTGCAGTTTTAAAAGCGTTTTGGCGAGAGGCCGGTGGGAACATTTATATAAACTTTTAGTCTACAAACAAAGAGTTTGGCTTCTAGATACGTGACTTTAAGGTTGATTAACGAAGGATCAATATCAGTTTTCATAGGTAATAGTGTTTGAGGTGGGAGTGCAGGTTGTTTTTATGATGTAATTTTCTCGCTCGGCTCCCGAAATTTTAGTTCGTTTTTGGCCCATGATAAAATTTAAGTAAGTAGTGCGAAGATAAAATCGAATGGGGCTGAAACTGAAGGATTCATAGATGAGTCTAGTTACAGCGGGCGGTAAAGTAAGAATCACATTAGCGTTCGGGTAGGAAATCCTTAGGGAAGATTTCATGTCAACCTTTTAAGGGGATATTAAAGTAAATGCAATCATCACGGTAATGTCATATCGACGCATTAGAATCCGTTGAACGGCGCTTCTTGTAACTGTTGTGGTTTAAAGTTAACGTCACTTCCCGTCCTTAAAAAGTATGACAATTAAGTCGAGGTTTATGTTTCTTCATAACATTATCCACAACAGACTAGATAATCCTAAGTCTTTGTTCCTCATTAATTTTGTTGTTCCAGTTTATAAAACGCGCTTGCACTTATTTTTTATTACGCTATACCCAAAACTAATATTTTATATACGTCGCCTAGACCGTAGTGCAAATAAGGTTCTATGCAAATATATTAAACAAGTGGTACCGAAATCAAACAGTTTGTTTTGATTTAAACAACTTTCATTATCGTTACGGTGTATCTACTGACAACCATTCGACCCTTTTTGCGATATTGGAGAGGCCACAGGAGGAAAGTTACCGTTCTGTAAGCTGGAGGGCCATCTTCATAGACCTATCGTATGCAGCATAAGGAAAGGGGGAATTGACCTGTGTATACTTATTCAAAATCTAGGTAAATACTTCCGCACTCTTTTTTTTGTGTAGCTGACAATTTTAATAAAGAGTTGTTTTGTTTATTTTGTACTTGCCAAACGGACGAATACGCTTGTTTGTTTAAGTTTAAATTTTACTCAGAAGCCATCAGACGTTCAAGTTAGCTTTATAAAGTGCATTCTTCCACGATCTATTGATATCACACTGTAAACTGTTGCTAATTTAATCCGAATCGACATATGTATTGCAGAGCTTGTTAAGTTTGTTTATTGTAATCGACATTAATAAGATTTATTTCGGCATTGTATAACATTAAGAGGTAATATATTAATCTGAGAATTGAATAAACTCAATACCAACCATAGATCATACGAAATTGGTGATATGTTCAACATTTACGTCAAACTGCTATTTGATTTTGACTAGTTGATTTGATATATGAAAGTGTTAATGAACTGGTTATTATCCTCCTTACAGTGTGTAGCTTAATTGTAACACAATTTCGTTTACTGAGGTATTAATTATTTTAGCATTCAGGAGGATGAGATATTTTGTTGATATTCAAGTTATCGAATGATTTTATGTATTTTGTAGAAAATAATAAATTACTCAACCTTATAGTGACGATTTGCGAATACTTTTCAATATATTATAATAGAAACGCAAAATTCGAGAGAGAATTCGTAAATAAGCATTTTGATATAATTTCATTTGAAGATAAGTTTAATAAATAACTTAACTATAAGGTATAATGGATCGTTAAACGATCATTTTTCTTCTATACGTACGCCTGTATTGCGCGTGTTTGAAATTATTTAGAAGTTATTCTAGGAATCAGGGTAGCAGCTACCATTCACGGATTTACCTGTATTTAGGATAAAAGAAGCAAGTTTTTGGTTATTTCCACTGGCTGTAAACTTTCGTAATTAGGTATTAATCCCCTATAGTGATAATTTTAAACATCCTGGCCCCCGCCCGATTTGTGACAACCCCTATTGAAAGACTCCTATTCTAAATACGCGAAAAAGGTCTAATAATACACCCACCCCTAACGACTGAACTTCCGGTATCCCTTATTTCATCTTTTACCCTGTGCTATTGCCATTTTTCACCGTAACAAAAAATGTCAAAATGAAAGAGCACATTCAACATAATTTAATCAAATTATAATGTAAGTGGGCACCCTGGGGATTCCATTCCCGTGCTTTTTTCTCTGTTACTACATCCTGTTTCCTCAGTTTACTCTCTCGCACTTGGACCTCTAGTGGGCGTTGATTCGTCAAATTCTACAATTCCTCATTCCTAATGGTGTTCGGCCAGCATATGTCCATGGTTTTCCGAAGGCATCTATTAACACATACTTGCAACAGGGATGTTATGAGTCGATCTACCTTCCAGGTTTCACAGTCCTACAACAACACAGATTCGACGTTTGTGTTGAATAATCTGATCTTGGTTCTCTGAGAGATGTTTATACTCCGCGGGTCTGGAACAGCAGAACGTAAGCAGCGTTTGTCTTTCTAATGTGGCTTTTTACTTCTTTTCTAACTCCTCCATCGGCAGATATTGTCCTATCTAGGTACAAGAATGAATCGACGGCCTCTATCTGCACACCTACAAGATAAAAGCGCAGTCTATCGCCCTCAACATTTACCCTTGTTTCCTTAGTCTTGGAGGAACTGACTTTGAGTCCCGCCTTTCCCGTTTCTGTTTGCAAGTAGTTTAGCTTAAACTTCATGTCACGATACCGCTGAGCCAGCAGGTAAGTATCATCTGCACAGTCCAGGTCCTCCTGACGACTATGCAGTCCCCACTGAATTCCCCTTCTGCGATTCTTTAACTTAGATTGAATCTAGCATTACAAGGAATAAAGTAGGTGGTAATATACACCCTTCACGCCCCCACCACTCTGGTGGAGCACGTGACGTTCAAACCCCTTGTAGAGTTTCTTAATTATATTCTAAAGTTTAAATGGTACTCCATGTTCTTCCAAGACTCACCGCATTTCTCCATGCTATACCAACGAGAATGTTTTCTCAAAATCCACGTACATTATGTAAAGTGTTGCTTGAAACTCTGCTTTGTTCCACCACAATTCTAGGTGTATAAATTAGATCCACACTGCTCCTTTGTGACCGGAATCTTGTTTGCTCACCTTGTAGCCGCGCTTCAGTTGTCTCTTTAATTCTATTTAAAAGTATCCTAATTAGGACCTTACTCGGGACTGACGATAGAGTTATACCCCTCCAGCTATCGTAGTTAGTATTGTCTCCCTTTCTTGCGAACTTTACTACAGTTCCTTTTCCTCAGTGTTCAGGGATCTTTTCCTCCTGCCAAATACACTTTACAAGGGGGTAGATCAGCTGCACCTATGTGTCTACGTCGGCTTTCAGAAGCTCTTCAGATTTGTCATATATCACAATTATTTATTTCCTACAGGGCACATCCTAAATATACAACAAAAACAAATCAATTTTATAAAATCGTTATAAAAACATATCAAAATACACGATAACTGACAATCATCGTAACTAGGACACAATAATCTTAAATCCCCTACATTGATAGTAAATCATTTAATGGACTACTAAATCCTTCATAATAATAACTCTGTTCCGCAGTAACTTACCTTTATAGTGCTTTAATTATACTATGAAGAATTTTCTGATCAAAATGAACTAACTTATATAGCACTGGGAGACATCCAGCAGAAAACGGCATTGAACCGGGTAGCTACAATAAAACATGTTACATGTACAAAGTGCGGTCGTAGCAAAAGTAGAAAAAGCTGTGCAGTAACAAGAACTGTTGGTACACTACAGTAAAAATAAGGGTGGACACCGTCCAGAAAGGTAATAGATCTGGCTACGAATGGCGATCCTGGTCCGCAGGAATAAAGAAAACTGTTAAAAAATAGAATAATATATTTTAAAATAGAAATAAGGCTGTAGAAAAAAATGAATGTTGTTGCTAATAGAGAAGTTGTTGCTAATAAATAAAGTTAAGTTGAATAAAAAAAATATATGAAAAAGACATAAAAAGATTCTTTTTTGTGTAATAATTAATTAAACCAATATTAATCAACTAATGAAAGACAATTTAACTGGCGACCTATACTATCGAAGGAAGAGTCTCTGTCTGTAACCTGGTCCTTCAATAAAAATAAAATTGGTGAAGACAGATTTTTTAATTAATACCAACAAGTCTTTCTTAACATAAAATTTGGTACGTTCGAACCGGATCAAAGAAAAATAGAATATTTTTGCAGAATCAGAATAAGTGTAACTGACATTTGTCAAATAATACACGTTAAGTCAAATTCTGAAAATGCAAAGGTTCTAATTATTTGCTCCCAGATTACTTACAAAGTATAATTTAAAATAAGTTAAATCTGAAGCAATAAAACAAGAAAATAAATTGAAGAGGATGGTTTTGGAATTTTTTAAAGCCAAATAAATTCTAACAAGAAGCAATCTAAAATCATTCCACTAAATTAAAACAAGAAAAAATTGGATCAAGAGGAAATCCAAAGGACATTATTCCATTAAACTAAGAATACGAAGGTACAAAAGAATAAACGGAACGAAGTGGTAATTTTTTCATATAAGTACCTAGCAGTAACCTTGTAAATTTGTTTTGAGTTTCTGTATTGTTAATCAATTTAAAATGAAAGATTTAAAGAAACTCAAAGCATCTAGAAAAATAATTAGAAATAATATTTTAAGCTTTGAACAATTTGTAAAAAATTTTATTTCTTCAGATGAAGAAATCAATAGTATAGAACCATTAATTGTTCGAAAAGAATTACTAATTTCTGAATTTAAGAGTTATCAAGATGTCAATTATGACATTTGTGCACGTAATGAAACTGATGAAGATAATTACAATGAAATTTTAAATATTTATTGTGACACTCTTGTAAAAATCAATGAGTTTGTAAATAGGTTTAACAAAAAGCAAGTCAATTCCTCCTTAGGTGATATTTCAAATGAAGGAGCAAATAGTTCTAACGTAAATATTTGTGATTTAAATCCGTCAGTCAAACTTCCTAATTTAGAAATACCTACTTTTTCGGGGAATAACATAACAGAATTTAAAGCGTTTATATCCTTATTTACGGCAATCATTGATAAAAATATAAAGTTATCAAAGGTGCAAAATTATTTTATTTATTAAAATATCTCAAAGGAGATGCAAGAACATTAATAGATAAACTTCCCTTAATTAATGATAGCTATGATAAAGCTTTAAGAATGTTAAATGAACGTTTCGATGACGATTCAATTCTTACTGCTCAATACATTTATTCCTTAATTGATTTGCCTGCAGTTACAAAAGGTAGTTCACAACAATTAAGAGATTTTATTAAACACGCTAAACAATTAATCGGTGCACTTGAAAACTTAAACCAACCTGTTTCTGAGTGGAGTGTCATATTAGCTCACATATTTTTAAGGAAATTGGATAGTAATACTAGGCAAGCATTTCAGTTGGAGAAATGTTCTAAAGAAATACCTTCAATGCATAAGGTTTTAAAATTCATTGAGGACAGAGCTGTAGCTTTTGAAGCGTCAAATATTTTAAATTCAATTGACAGTAACTTTAATGAAAACAAAAGAAAATTCGTGACAAATATTACTACTAATAATAATAATAACTGTAGTTTTTGTTCTAAAGGTGGTCATCAAATTTTTCAATGTAGAAAATTCAAATTATTAAAAGTAAAAGAGAGAATTAATTTTGTTAAAAATAATGCACTATGTACATTATGTTTAAAAACTCATAGCATACATGAATGCAAATTTACTAATAATTATAAATGTAAGCACTGTTCTGAAGCACATAACAATTTACTACATGATAATGACCCAAGCACACCATTCACCACACATGAAGAATCTTTCAATGAACAAACAACTTTTCACACAACGAATACAACAAAAAACGTATTATTACCAGTAGTTAAAATTAAAATTAATAATTCTAAAGGTATGCCTTTTATAGTAAACGCTTTACTGGACTCAGCGTCACAAACATCGTTTATCACTAAAGAATTGTATGAAAGGTTACATATTGATGCTTTCAAAAATGATGTAAATATTGTTGGAATTGGTAAAATTAAAACTACATCCAATTCGTCTGTTAAAGTGGAATTGTTTTCTTGTGTTATGAATTTTAGCATTAATGTTACTTGTGTAATTATTCCTACAATTACTAATAAGTTACCGACATTTTATTTTAACAAGCAAGATATAAAATTGCCTGACAAGTTACCATTAGGCGATCCAAATTTTAACATACCTGATAAAATTTCAATACTGTTGGGTGCTGAAATTTTTGCATCTGTAATGCAAACAGGTTTTCTACAAATACCAAATAGTGAAGGTAAATTAATAAACACTAAGTTTGGTTATGTAGTAATAGGTAATATACAGGATTTGAATAGCAATAAAGAAACTTTATCAATTCTTTCATTTTCTTCAATGGTTTCTTCCTGTAACAGTACCTATAAATTAGAAAAACTAATGAGTAATTTTGGCAAACTGAAAAGGTTCCAGAATTATTTTATGAGCGAACATCAGAAAATGATTATTGTGAAGAAGTATTTAATAAATCTTTAATTCTTGTAAATAATCGTTTTCAAGTAGATCTTCCGCTAAAACAAGACATTACTAAAATTCACCTTGGTAATTCATATTTAAAGGCGTCCAATAGATTTTTTTATTGGAAAACGGTTGCATCAAGATGAATTACTTTTTTAGAATACAAAAATTTATAAATGACTACTTAGAATCAGGTGATGCAAAAATTGTTGATTTCAATATATATAAACACAGATTGGATTCTAGTGCTTATTTTTTAGCTCATCATCCAGTTATCAAAAATGATAAAAGGACAACAAAAATACGAGTAGTTTTGATGGTGGGTTAAAACAGATCTTAAGCGATCTTTAAATGACGTATTACTAAACGGTCCAGTTATCCAAAAAGACCTTTTTGACATTTTAATATCGTTCAGAATGTACAAGTACGTAATGATAACTGACATTAAACAAATGTATAGAAAAATCCTTATTAATGATAAACAAAAATGTTTACAGAATATCCTTTGGAGAGAGGACAAGGATAGTGAATTGCAATGTTTACAACTTCAAACAGTTACTTGGGGTTTAAAATCATCAGCTTATATAGCAGTGAGATGTTTAATTGAGTTAGCTAAAATATATGAAAGCCTCAAATGCTATAATAAATAATTCTTATGTCGATGACATTCTTTGTGGTTCTAACAATTTAGATGAAGCTAAACTGCTTCAGTCACAACTAATAGAATTGCTTAGATTAGGTAATTTTCAATTGCACAAATGGATTTCAAACCATGATTCACTTTTAGTAAATATTCCCAACGAAAGCAGATACTTTGAGGAAATTAATTTACAACGTGAAAATGAAAATTACATAAAAACCTTGGGATTAACTTACGATGTCTTGAAGGATTCTTACATAATAAAGTGCCCTACAAATGTTAATATGAACGATTTTTTTACAAAACGCAAGGTTCTTAGTTTTATTGCAAAAATCTTTGATCCCATGGGGTTTTTGGGTCCTGTTATAACTAGAGCAAAGGTAATTATGCAGAAAATTTGGATAGCTAAAATTTCGTGGGACGAAAAATTGCCATCTGAGCTAAATGAAATGTGGGTAGAATTTGTTAAAAGTCTAAATAAAATGCCACCTGTTGAGATTAAGCGTGATTTTAATTTTAGCGTTACAAAATCCATAGAATTGTTAGGGTTTTGTGATGCCTCTAACATTGCGTATGGTTGCTCCATTTATTCTAAGGTAACTACTTATGATGGCAAAGTTTCAACTAAACTAATTTGCTCAAAATCCAGAATTTCCCCTTTAAATGAAGAACTTACAATTCCAAGAGCTGAACTAAACAGTGCTTTGCTCCTATTAAAGCTAATGAAAAAAATTGTTTCATTATTCTCAACATATACTTTAAATATTTTCTTATTTACAGATTCAAAGGTAGTTTTATGTTGGCTTAAATCGTCTATATTTAAGTTGAACACTTATGTAGCTAATAGGGTTTCAAAAATTCTTGAGTTAAGTAGACCATTTAAATGGAATTATATTGAAACTCATTTAAACCCAAGTGATTTGATTTCACGAGGAATAAAACCTCACTTAATCGTTACAAATGATTTGTGGTGGAATGGTCCAAAATTTTTATTGGACAAAAATATTGAATCACATTGTAGTGAAGAAATTGATTTTCGAGAAATAATACCAGAATGTAAAGTTAATGTTTTAATAAATCTGCAAATTGAACCATTAAACATTTTTAAGAAAATTTCAAATTTGTTAAAATTGCAACGTATAATTGCATTTGTAATTCGATTTTTGCATAACTGCAAAAACCCTCTCTCAAGAAATGTTGACCTTTTAGACCCTAATGAACTTAAAAACGCATTAATAATCATTATTCGTGTTGAACAGTCTAGTAAATTTGAGCAAGAAATTGGAAACTTAAAGAATAATGCGCCTATAACTTCTAATTTAAAATATCTGCATCCGTTTTTAGATAATAAAAATATCTTCAGGGTTACTGGCAGATTACAAAATGCCCAAGAAATAAGTTTTTCACAAAAATGTCCAATAATTTTACCAAAAAAAGGTATGCTTGTATTGCTTAGAAATGAAAATTTACCATCTCAAAAATGGCCATTAGCCAGAATTGTTAAAGTATGTCCAGGAAAAGACGACAAGGTTAGAGTTGTAGAAGTAAAGACTGCTTTTGGTAATTTTTTACGCAGTGTCACAAAAATTGCTGTATTGCCATTTAATGATGAAAATACAGATTAGTTTGATTACGTTCGAAATTACTATTGTTTAATTATTTGTTTTTAAGTTTCATTTTGTTAATCGGCTGTTCAAAAAAGGTATACTTAGTAATAACAAATGTAAAATTAGTTTAATATAACATCATGTGATTTTAACACACTTCTGAAATAAATGTTAAATTACTAAAGATTTTCTTGTTTGCCCTCAGGAGTATGTTAAAAAATAGAATAATATATTTTAAAATAGAAATAAGGCTGTAGAAAAAAATGAATGTTGTTGCTAATAGAGAAGTTGTTGCTAATAAATAAAGTTAAGTTGAATAAAAAAAATATATGAAAAAGACATAAAAAGATTCTTTTTTGTGTAATAATTAATTAAACCAATATTAATCAACTAATGAAAGACAATTTAACTGGCGACCTATACTATCGAAGGAAGAGTCTCTGTCTGTAACCTGGTCCTTCAATAAAAATATAATTGGTGAAGACAGATTTTTTAATTAATACCAACAAGTCTTTCTTAACATAAAATAATTACCGAAAGTTTAACACAAACTGGTTTAATTGTAAACACAAATAAAAAATTTATGTCCCCAATCACTGCTTCCCTTATAACTATCACGTTTTCTAAATAAGAACGTATTCTGTGTACAGATTTCCCTCAACAACATTCAGTAATTTACACAACATGGTTAACATCTATACAAGCGTTCGAATGGCTATAACGTTTGCGGACGCAATTTAGACTTAAATTTTGGCCAAAATAAATACATATGCGAGAATATAGTAGAAACACACTTACCTTACCGAGTAGTACGGATTTTATGATATACACTGACAAACAAAAAAATTGATTACACATTACCCATAATAAACGTTATTTTACAATGCGCGACATCCAGCGTTGGCCCTAAAAAGCATAAATACAACACAAACTCAAAAGTAATTACCAAAGTAAAACCGATGTTCTAGGCAGAGCTCTGGTTAAAATTGGAGTATCAGTTTTAAATCAAACGTAAAAAAAGAACAGTTAACACAAAATTAATAACCAAAATATTTCGCTTAGATGTCTTTCGTAAGCACAACAATATAAAGGGAAATAAGCAGTACAGGGAAAAAACACTAAGAAGAGAAAATGTCACACAGCAATCACAAAGTGTTAGGTGGCTACTATTTGTATAAACCTAATAAGAGCATAATTTAGAATTCTTACAATTACCAAAAATTCAAAGTAAATATTGTTTCATCCTGTAGCTGAGGAGGGCCGAAACAATTAGACACAAAGAAAATTTAATAGCTTCTTCATTATGATTACTGTTTGTTGCCACATAAAGTTACGAGGGTCATCCGGAAAGTAGTACTCGTTTGCGCCATTCGGAGCGCTGGCGAATAGAGTAGCCGCCGGACAAATATTAACACGTTCAGTTGTACTTCAGCTGGTATTGACTGTGTTGTTGCTGTGAGTGTTTATAACGTTCAAGAAAATAAAGAAGGCCGCCAGTTGTGAAGTTAGAGCTGTGATTAAATTTCTCAACGCAAGAAATGTGCGACCTTGCGATGTTCATAAGCAATTGAAGAAGGTGTATGGAGACAATGTTATGGATGAGCCGTCTGTTCGGCGCTGGTGTCGTAATTTCAACTTGGGAAGAGAGAACACCCATGATGACGAGCGTTCGAAACGGCCGTCATCACTATGGACGAACTGCTGAGTTTCATTGACGAATTCGTTAAGAAAGATCAGCGCGTTAAGATTGATGAGATCCGTGAACATTTCCGTAATGTTTCACGAACAGTGATTCATGAAGTTGTTAAACACCACCTGCATTATGCGAAAATTTTTGCAACACTAACGTTTTGGAACGTTCTTCTGATGAAGGAGACCCTTTGTTGACTCACATAGTCACTGGTGACGAAATATGGGTTTGTTATGCAACACCTGAGAGTAAAAGAAAATCGATAGAGTCGCACCATGCTCATCCACAGAACAAACTCAAAAAATTCAAAACGGTAATGTCTACCCGGAAAGTCGTGGCAACCATTTTCCGGGATCGGCGAGGTGTATTGCTCACTGACTTCATGACCAGCTAAGACATTATCAATGCCAATTCATATTGTGGGACATTGAAGAAATTACGGAGGGCGATTTAAAATCGACGGCGAAGTCTGTTGTCTAGTGGCATCATTCTCCTCCACGATAATGACAGGCGTCATACGGCTGCCATAACAGAACAACTTGTGCAACAATTCATACGGGAAACTTTCAACCATCCATCTTGTGGTCCAGACTTGGCTCATTCAGATTTCCATCGGTTTACAAAACTCAAGGACTTTTTGGCAGGAAAGTGATGAAGATCTGAAAGCAGCTCTCACGTATCCCAATGCACTGGCGGTGGAAGAATATGAAGCTGGGATACAAAAACTCGTCACACGTTACTAAAAATGATTAAATTGGCTAGGCGACTATGTAGAGAATTAGTTTAAGGTAAGTTCTTTACAAATAAAACGTTAATATTTGATTATATATATATATATATATATATATATATATATATATATATATATATATATATATATATATATATATATATATATATATATATATATATATATATATATATATATATATATATATATATATATATATACTAGATTCTTTTATATTCCCAAACGGGTACTACTTTTCGGACGACCCTCGTATATCGTAGATAAACATATATACAAAAAAAAGTATAAAACGTGCATTAATCATTTAAAATAAATATCTATAACACTTAGATATGAGTAACCCTACCTATAAGCAGTGCAGTTCAATAAGCACAAATATTAACATAGCTCGTGAAGCACTCTGTATATTGAATAGCAGAAATTGCGTAAGTGCCAGCATTCATAATTTACCAACAGCTGATTGACACAAAGTTGTAGGTATATAGATATAACAGCTGTTTAAACACCGTAATTTTGTTTCAATGCAAAGTGATTACACATGAAAACATCCAAAAGATTGAAGCTAATAATAGCGATTAAGTAGTACGGAATGTTTGTGTAAGTAAAGTCCACGACATTTCCGCTAAAGCGTACACAACTTTTAACTTTACAGGAAAATAACCTCGGTAAATGTAAACCCGAGGGTGGCCACATGGGGTGTTGGTATACCCCTTTTAGGAACAATCAGCCATTATTGTGTTCTGTGGTTGGCTGCACTGCCGAGTGTTATGTTACCTTACTTAAATAATATAAACCTTCAGTATTTGTCAAAACGTTACAAGTTTTTGACATACTTCGCACGTTCTTCTGCTTTTATTTATTAAAATTCTAGCAGAACCCCAGTGGTGACTAGTGTTTGGTTGAATAAATTTTACGTTATTTTTGTTATTTGGTAAGTAAAACTTTTTTTGAAGCGTATATACGGTAATGTAACATTCTTTTATTATTCTGTGTATGTATTTATGTAACAAAATGTATACGTTTCAATATATTTTATTGATACCTTAATTTTTGTTTCAGATTCACCACACACACGACACACACCACACACACCACACACACCACTCACCGCATACTACGCTCACACCGCACACATCACACACGTCACGCCTACCGCGCACACCGTGCACACTACGCACACCGCGCACACCGCGCACACCGCGCACACCGCGCACACCGCGCACAACGCGCACACTGTTCCTACAGCGCATACCGCGCACACCGCGCACAAGGTGCACACCACGCGCAATACGAACACCACGCACACCACGCACACCATGCACACCAGGTACACTACGCACACCACGCACACCACACACACCATGCACACCACGCACAGCACGCACAGCACACACCACACGCACAGCACGCACAGCACGCACAGCACGCACAGCACGTACAACACGCACAGCACGCACAGCACGCACAGCACGTACAGCACGCACTGCACGCACAGCACGCACAGCACGCACAGCACGCACAGCACGCACAGCACGCACAGCACGCACAGCACTCACAGCACGCACATCACGCACAGCACGCACAGCACGCACCGCAAGCACAACACGCACAGCAAGCACAGCACGCACAGCAAGCACAGCACGCACAGCAAGCACAGCACGCACAGAACGCACAGCACGCATAGCACGCACAGCACGCACAGCACGCACAGCACGCACAGCACGCACAGCACGCACAGCACTCACAGCACGCACAGCACGCACAGCACGCACAGCACGTACAGCACGCACAGCACGCACGGCACGTACAGCATGCACAGCACGCACAGCACGCACAGCACGCACAGCACGCACAGCACGCACAGCACGCACAGCACGCACAGCACGCACAGCACGCACAGCACGCACAGCACGCACAGCACGCACAGCACGCAGAGCACGCACAGCACGCACAGCACGCACTGCACGCACACCACGCGCAGCACGTCTAGTACGTACTGCAAGGACGTACGCACTCACGAACCCATGTACCCACGCACCCCCGCATCCATGCACCCACGCACCGACGCCATCCCCTCCAAACCCTCGCACGCACGGTCGTAGAAACGCACTCACAAACGCACCCATGCAGGTAAACTCACGTGCACACACACACACACACCACACAAGCTACACGCACCACACACCATAAGCACCACACACACCACACTAACCATACACACCACACACATCGTAAGCGGTTGTGCTAGAGCATACTTCATTATGACTATTTCATATCACAGTAAGTCATCTTTATTTCTATTATTTTATTAATTATTTTCAATATCTAACTGCGCATGTTTCGAAAGTGCCACCATTCGCCCGTTATTACTACTTCCATGACAAATCTCTAATTAAGTTACACAAAACGGACAGATCCATCGTTATTTTTTGATATTCAGACTCCTGGCTCCTAAAACGGCAGACTCGAAACTAGCAGACACACAAAAGGATTCAGACCAAGTTACTCACAGTAGGACTGAACAACTGCTTAAGCTCTCAAGTTATTGACCGCCATTTACATCACACTTTCATACCCTTAGGCCGACTTAAAATCAGTTTCCAGGGTCGAAAACCCCCAAATGTTATCCAACCTTGCAATTGCTGATCTATCTGCTTCTTGACCAACCCTGGAAAGTGCTTTGAGCAAATTATAGCCCCGAGATTTAGATACTTTGGGTTAAAATCATGAGTTGCGTGTTTTTGATGTTTCGAAAGAAAAATTTTGATTAGCATATGTTATTGAGGTTAAATGTACACGTGCTGTTAGATTAGGAATAGCGTGCTGTGTGTGCGTGCGTACGTTCGTGTGTGTGTGTGCGTGTAAGTGCGTGTGCGTGCGTGTGCGTGTGCGTGTGCGTGTGCGTGCGTGCGTGCGTGCGTGCGTGTGTGCGTGTGCGTGTGCGAATGCGTGTGCGTGTGAGTGTGCGTGTGCGGGTGCGTGTGCGCGTGCGTGTGCGTGTGCGTGTGCGTGTGCGTGTGCGTGTGCGTGTGCGTGTGCGTGTGCGTGTGCGTGTGCGTGTGCGTGTGCGTGTGCGTGTGCGTGTGCGTGTGCGTGTGCGTGTGCGTGTGCGTGTGCGTGTGCGTGCGTGTGCGTGTGCGTGTGCGTGTGCGTGTGCGTGTGCGTGTGCGTGTGCGTGTGCGTGTGCGTGTGCGTGTGCGTGTGCGTGTGTGTGTGTGTGAAGTTAAACCAATCTCGCTTTCACGGTATCCTTTGTGTAGGCAATGGATGGACGGTGACGAGCAGAAGGAGTATGGGGTAATATCTAGGGATTCTTGTATTTCCCAATGGAGGTCGTCAAGGTTGTGTTCGGATAGCAGGCCAGTGTTTGAATTTGTGTGGGACTGGAATAAATTTGTAGTTTTAGGGAATGGTAAAATTTTTCTGTGTAACGTTTCTTTGTAATGTTTGTAGTGTACCTGTGATGGGTGGTATGTTTGCGTGTTGTAACGTGAGGTCATTAGGACATCTGAACAGTAGCTTGTGAATGCGTCTAAGTATTTGAGGTTCACAGGAGGCGATGCACGAGAGTTGATAATAACACGGCGTATGCATGTTTTGTCGGTATGCTGCAGTGTAGAAACCTCTGATTTAACCCTGTCAAATGTTTACTTAATATCCAAAAATACAGCCATATTGTATTGCTTATGATTGAATGCTCCGTTGGCCCTGTAAGCAGCTTGACAAGGGATTGTAACAGGTTTGACTAGGACGGAAACCGAATTGGCTATTGGAAGGTGTTCGTTGAGTTCTAGGTTGTCTCTACATCGTTTGAATAGATCTGCTCAAATCATTTTTTGAAGCAGCTTGAGAACGTGAGAGAGAGAGAGATAGAGTTCGCTCTATACGAGAAGGGTGTGGTACGGTAGGAGTGCACTGTAAAATTGACTTTTCTCAAAAATCACAGATATACGGATTAAACTTTAAAATGGATCATCACAGAAATTACAGATAACTACTTACAGGTTAGCATAAATAAAGTACGGTAGATAGGGCTGTACATTAATATAGATTCAGGTCTATTCGCAGTCACAAACAGGTGAAATGATAAAAGTACTTGCTCATAAAAGCGTAAAGACAATTTTTGATTTAGATTCGAATCTTCCCGTCGTCTGATTTAATTATTTAAATGATCGGGCTAATTTAGAATTATATAAGTAGGTATCGGCATGATGTGATTTACAGTTAATGTAACAGTTTTCGGATTGTAGTTGAAGACTGCTCAAGTCGGCTTTTCCTTAACCTGTGGAGATTATGTTTCGTGTGAATTTGTGATATGGGACTTCCATTGCGGTAATCTAACTCGGACCTCATTTTCGTTCAAAAGCTTTAGGCGTGTCTATTTGTTTGGCGTCTGTCTTGGGAGCCGGGTCCTTGAATGGATTCGTCCTTCCTCTTTGATGCAGTTTACGATTTTAAGTAGCAACAGCTTGCGGGGTATATTGACAGATTTCAGTGGGAGTCAAGTTTCAATATTTTCCGTAATTACGGAAGTTTAGCCTCTGATGGCTCGCTAGAGTTTTTGGGTTAGAAGACTGGGTGTGGTAATGTTGTTCGAGATGTGTTCGTAGGTTTAAGTATGCATTAGAAAAATCTTTAGTTGCTGTATCTAAATGAGGTGCTGGACAGAATAAAGTTTTGACCACTAGTGGTATGTGATTTGATGTGATCGCAATGCCTATAAAGAATTATCGATCGAGATAATGGGGTATGGGTTCTGAAACGAGGATATGGTCTATTATGGAAGTACCGAGATGGTTGAGAAGTGTGGGCTCGACTTATATACACGTTGCATATTTATATATAATTTTATTCACTGTCGTTTGCCTTTTATATTTACTGTTGCTTTAATACATATATATATATATATATATATATATATATATATATATATATATATATATATATATATATATATATAATACCAATTTGTCACATTCGTTATTGTTGGTGTATTACTTAGTTCTTGCTAACTGCAGGCTATCATTTTATTATTATTATTCTTGTTCATTTAGGTTAGTCATTTTGTACATATAATGCCTAGCTTTAATTTGTTTTGTTAGGTTAGTTCTTATATATTTGTGTTGCTCCTTTTAACACGTTGCTTATGTTCTTGAATTCTTTTACTGGACGTACTTCTTTTATTTTGTTAACTAGTGTTAAGTTAGAACCTTACTCAGTGAATAGTTAACCAGTTAATTTAATCAATGTAATATAAAGTATGCGCTTTGCACACACCATAGAAAGGAATGACTGAGTCTTTTTTAAAACGTATAAAAAAGGACTATGATCAATTAGCTTTAGTGAATCCATGTAATTAACATAATTGGTTAAGAGATACACTTTTATTATACACCTTTACAATTATTTCTAATGTAATCTACATTCATAACTAGTAGCTAATAACAAATTTACACAAATTACTGGTTTAAAAAATGTATTCAGTTTCAACACAATAGTTTATTGCAGATTCTATAGGGCTGTGTTGCGAGAGGAACATCTATTGCTTTATTCACACCTTTTACATATTCACAAGTGCAACACCGCCAATATTTTACTTAATCACAGCAATATGTAAATAAAGGACTGAGGCACAAAAAATATTTAATAAACCGGATATCTCTCATTCGTTAATAGCTGGATCAAGATCAATATGTAGGTATAAAAGATGATAACACAGTCAGAGTTAAGCACAAAAGCTTTAGAAATGGTCAAATTAGTCATTTTATTTGGAATTTTGGCCGTAAAAAGTGTGGTGTTTTGTTACGATTTACATCATGATGCATACTACAGTACGTACAAATTTAAGTTTGTTTTAATCTACTCTTATTTTTTTAAATTATTTAATAAGACAATTTGACTAAATCTAATGTTGAATGATTTTCTTTGTTATATTTTTTTATTCATACACCTCGTTAATAAGGCAAACGAGGGTACTTTTTTAGATGGTACACCCTGCATATTATTATATTTATCTGTAATAGATATTTATGTATTAAGGGCATAATCAGAAGATTATGGCACGAGGGAATGTTAAAAGCCCGACGCGAAGCGGAGGGCTTTTATATTCCTGAGAGCCATAATCTACAATTATGCCCGTGGTACATACAATGTTTTATTTTATTTATTTACCATGAAACTGGAACAAAATTTTAAAAAGATTCAGTATTTTCGGCAAGTTTTTAAATGCAAATGCAGTGTTGTTGTTACTAAGATACTGTGATATAGCTAAATTGTTGCTAAGGTACTGTTTATTTGTAAATAATTTACATTCTAAAATGGAAGGTGAAAACGCAAAAACTTATTCACAAGAAATTTTAGATGAATTTGAGGCCGCCCAGGCAAAAATAATTCCAAGTAAATCGAAATATTTATACATAAAAGAGTACGAAAAGTTTTGCGCGTGGCGGAGCACAAAAATGTGTCCACAAAATGTGATGAAAAAGTTGTGATGGCATACTTGTTTCAAATGGTAAGGGATTGTACATATACACTAGTCAATTATCTCTATTCAATAAATATCTATTTATATACGTGACATATCATGTCATGTGTTTGCTGTCAATCATGCTGCTGAGCAACAATGACATTTCCGTGCTATAAAGACCACATTACGCCCGCATTTGGGGGCGTATAAAGAACATTATGGTGGCAAAATAAAATAAAAGTACATTATATTCCTATTAGATTTATTGACTTACTGATAAGGATTTTGAAGTACAAGCCAAAAAGAAACGGTTCTTTTAAAAAAAAAGAGTATGTAATAATGAAAATCATGACAATTTGCAAAATCGTGGAATGTGAAATGTAGGTTTGTCAGTAAATAATAGGTAATTCAAAAAAATAGCCAAATTCTTTAACTTTATTTTCAGCACATTAGCAGAAAATCACTCTTCTTACATAATCATCTCCGACCAATTCTTGATGCAGTTGAACGTGGTAGGGGTGGAACTTATAAATATTTAAACACTTAATAGCAGCAGATTTTTTAATATTTAAACTTTTACTAATTTCTCTAACACTAACGTTTGGATTTGCTATTAATGATGGGATAACCGCAAGCTGACTTTCTTCCGTTAGAACTCTTTTGTTTCTGGTCTTTTTTTCGTACAGTACACTTCCTGTTCGTTGAAACCTTCCGTTTAGATTTTCAAAGGACGTTTTATCGGGCTGTTTTTTATTTGGAAACATTTGAGCGTGGAATGGGGTTGCATACATCATGCACCATAGAGTTCATTTCATGTTTGAAACAATGTAAATGGCGACGACGATAATTAAGAAATATTAGTTAACTATAAGCACAGATTATTCACATAAACATCTGTGTTACAAGAAAATATTGCAAATGTAGTACAACAAATGAAACAAACGTCAACAATGTTCACAGCTACCTATTGTGGTTAAAGCCATTACTTAAAATTTGATATAATTTGCATTATAATAAATGGAACTTATATTAAAATTACAATAAGACAGTCTGCACGATTTGCTGAAATTCATAATAGAAAACGTTGTTTTACATTTTCATGTTACAGCTTACCCAGAATTCGATAGTAAAATAAAATTAAAATTTGTTAATTTTAAAATATATAAACCTTACATCATTTTGATAGAGAATTTAAATCCGAATCGAGTTTCTACAAAAAAATTGGGTTATTCCATTAAAAAAAATTGAGTTATGCTTGATTAAAGATATAACAATTCGGCTTACATTTTAGAACACTCTGTATGGTGTTAAGTTTTTAGGTTAAAATTTAAATACAATATACTTTATTAAAGGCTGTACTAGGAACGGATATTCCAAAATTTTGTCATTTTGTAATTTTTTTTTTAAAATACCGTTCTTTTGTCTCTAACTTCATAACCGTTTTTAATAAGTCAATCAACCTAATATCAGTGTAAATTATATTTATAGCGGAATCCAAAAAATGTAATAATATACAAGGCGTGTCTTTTAAAATATCTTGCAATCTCTTACCACGCCTTTAAGATTTATTTTTTGTGAATAATTTCCTAAAGTACTCCAGTTTACCTCACTAATGCTTCGTTACGCCATATTTTTGGAGGATTTGACATAATACCACCACAGAAGAACAGAGTACTAGACAACCTGCTTATAATGGAATGAGACTCCAGCATTCCTTACTAATCTATTCAGTTCAGTTCATTTTTTGCGTCTCATTGAATTGCATTTAAGAAAATTTGATATTTTTAGAATATGGTCATGTTTGTTGGTATGTAGCATATAATTTTAACAAACGCTTGAAACAGATTATGATCATAAATTAATGAATAAGTATTCTCTTTATGACATAATAATAAAATTAAGAATAATAAAAAGTAGAATGTGGTGAAGTTTAAATTTGGACACTTTTAAACAGTACGAATAAGGTACTGGTCTTCGTCACTCCAAGGTCTTACGGTGGAATTAATCCGTAGATATTTAATAACCCAACATCGGGTATTTATTTGCAGACCACGATGTGCACAAACACTCGTAATGTATCTCAAGGTAGCTGTGGTAAGATAATGTTCTAATCCCTTTAAACTTTCCATTCGGTAATGACGGTACGCCACTGTTTTTTTACACGAACCATTAAACACCTCTCTTCTCTTGCAGGTATAAGAATACTTTGAGTATATTTAAACTTGACTATTTATTTCGTAGTACTATCCCAATAAAACATTCATTTATTTAAAACATTTGATGTTCAGCTTATAATTTCTTTGAGTTTGATGCTTACATACCATTTAAACAAATATTCTGAACCATTTATAACCAATTAATTGTACACCATGTTATTTCACCATTTTCTTAATCAAATTTATAAATAATTTATAATTTATTATATTTGTTGGTTCCCATATACAACAGCGAGCTTAGCACGCATCTTTCTTAACGTTTACTTGTGTAACATAAATGCACAACCTAATCTCTATTTCTTTGGTAAGATCTCGTATTTTGACGCTTAGGCCCTTTAAAATCTAATATAAAACCACTAATCAATTTAAGAAACCCTATATTTAATGACTGCCGATATTCAATTTTAAAATTGAAAAAGTTTCGGCCGTTTTGGGTCGATGTAAAATAAATACTGCCTCCTTCTCACCCCCAATTTCGTATTATACCACTCGTGTTTACAGCCTATCAATACATTTAGGTCCCTAATAACAATTCATGCACAGCACCCTTTAGATCGTCTTGGTTGAACTTATTTTCTTATGTTTCAATTTAATGCGCCAAATAACATAATTTCCTAAATGAATTTCCAATTTAATAATTTTTATCAAACTTAGATATCCTACTATAACTGAATTAGGTGTTTTACCCGATCAAAATCGATTATAATGAATTTACACAATTTTGTCGCTATTTAACGCGACGTTTCGGAAGCAGACTACTCTCGCCATCACGCTGTCCTGAGAAGGATTGTTTTTCACACTTTCAAACGCTGTTTAATTTGTTTAAATTTTTATCAATTTTTATCAATTTTTATATTAATATTGTTTGACAAGTGCTGCCTCGCTATCATTTCCAAAACAACATTATTGGCGACTTGATATTTTCTACAATTTCTGAATTAGATTTTAAATTTATTATTGGTGTAAATGCTAATTTACACTTCATTAAGATCAGCTAAGAGTCTTAAATGATAATTTGTACATTTATCTTGGACTTGAATGTATGACTCATGTTGCGTCTACACTAAATGTTTTAATACACTTGCAATCTATTATCAACCCTTTCCAGTGGCGTAGTTTCATTCCAAAATATGTAAATTTCTGTTGTGAAATCCACGTTTCCGTACGAATAATGTTTATTAATTCAATGCATTTTACACTTTTGTGCCAAAAACGTAAGTAATGAATTTATTTGAATCGCTACACCCAATATTGTATAACTTTCGTTCCAAATACGTGGATACGGTCCACTCGCCATCACAGGACCAGTGATAGTTACACAATACTACTGTACCGTAACACCGCACTACGACACAGCCAAGAGCTGTAGTGTCTGGAACCTGAAACAGGGTGGCAGTAACCCACCTTGACACTGCCAGTTCGTTAAGCAATCCAGTACCAATTGGTGAGGTATCACCCACACTAACCAGCATCAACGACACATTCGCTGAAACGCGAGAGACAATGTCCACTGACGCTAGGTGATCCGGTAACCGTGCCTGCGTGACTTATTTCAACCCATCGGCATGCACAAATAAAGTGCAGAATAAACACATAAAACCAAAAGCAAAACAAATAACGTCAAATCCGGTAACATAAGTCCTAAATCGGTAAATACTCTATTCACTAATTAAAAAGTCAAAAATCGTCAAAATATGATTATCCCAAGTCAGTATCATAATCAAATTTCCTAACTCGGTTAATCTAACCGAGACAAAAACTAATCTAACCAACGTAAATCCAATACATGTAAGTGGGTATATACGCACATAATTATAACGACCAAAAGCTAAAACAGAATTCTATCAAAACAAATTAGCTAAACATTCAGAAATGTGAGGTGGAGCAAAACAAAACGAATGAACTAACACTGGCAACCTATTTATAAAGTTCTCATGAACAAAATAAATTATACCATAAACAAAGACGCCCACCACACACTCTCATTACTCCAAAACGAAGGAGCCATAAATCATCAATGAGCCTCAGAGCTTCTGCTTCTACTGCACTCTTGCTTGCGGTGAAAGATACCATTCCTAACCTCTCCTTCCACGCCCCTTTGATTAGTCGCTTCTTACGACAAGCAGTTGGCATCTGCAGTAGGAGAATTCGTAGGCCGTCTCCATTCAGTACCAAACAAAACACAAACCTTGTTTTATACAAACTCAATACTAAATAAAAACGAAATAATGTTCATTTCATAACAAAAGGAAAAAAAATATAACAAGAAAAAATGTTTCATTTCATTATCCCAAACTCTGCAATTACAATTAGAAAAAATCTGTAAATCTGGAGGTTTAGTAACTTGGATTACCTTTCACTTCTTCCAAAACTTCATCATCATGCACTTTCAGATCTAAAACGCCTTGACTTCCCAAAAATCACTGAAAAGGTCGTTATTAATCTCTGTAATTTGATTTTTGCGCATGCCCTCAATTACTAATTTCATTTCCCGAGTTCTTCTGCTCACTTACTTAATATTTTGCCAAAAATTAAACAAACTGGTTTTCTCAATATTTCTTGACCATGTATCACCAGAATTCATACAAAACCTTCCCTTGGGAACATGTCCCTTAATAAACTGGATGTCTGCATGTAGGACAATTGATTTTATGTGTTCTTGGTAAGCAGGTTTTAGAGGATCAAGATTACTTTTGAAATATGTAACAGCATCTCTGTTAAATAGAAAAAGCCCACATACATTAAACCCATTTTTTAATGTACTACCTTTACAATATTTATCAAGAACTTTTTTTAGAGAACAAAAGTTGTCTCTATTCAAGCGTGTCCCAGAATTTTGGAATCTCCACTTATAAGCTTAATGCTTTATACGTTGATTTAAGAGGATAAAATAGGACAACATCCATAGGCTGTAAAGTTAGGGTATAAAGCAAAGAGTTGAATGTTTTTTTTTCACAACAAAATTCGCTTAGTGGCAACGTTAAATGAGAAACGTGGCCATCCAGGAAAACTATTATAGGGAACTCGCAGTTGTTTTTGGCCTACCAAGGATTAAACATAACTGAAAAGTATTCAAAGAAACTTTAACTGGTCATCCAACCGTTATCCGATCTTCCAATGACCCATAAAGGAAGTACCGATGCAATCATCGATTGTGGAACTGGCTTTAAGTTGCTACAACCATTGGTTTTTTTTATCGGAGTTAATAATGCTACGGACCTTTTCTATCCCTTCCTAATCAAAACTTTATTATTCGCGGGGCTCCAAAAAAACGCGATTTAGTCGCAATTAAACACCGTGTTACCGCAGTGTAAAACTATATCAAGTAACTATATTGACTGGAGGTACTCCTTAAAATCGATCTTAATATTTACTTGTGTAACTCTTGCTCTTATTCCTGTCAAATTCTGAGATACTCTTTGTGTTAAAGTAGGATGTCGCTTTAAAAATACCTTATACCAGTGCTTCCAGACCTCCTATTCGTATAAACGGTAACTCTTTTGACGTTTTTCGTTACCATTTGTACACTGCCAAGCAAGTGGTCCATGGTGACATTTCCTCCTAGATGTGTAATCCATTTTACTAAATTTTTCTCTTCGTATTCTTGTCATATTGTAGATGGTTCCATTTTCCTTTGTCCGATAGAGTCATTAGAGGGACTTTAAAATGTATGGTAGCATCTCAGAGGCTCACCCAACGGTTGTTTACTGCATTTATCGTATTTCCATGTTTTTCTCCGAATACTGATTTCGAGATATCTGAAACAATATTGACGTCTAGTCATTCCTGTGCACCAATAATCGTCACAGTTTTTGAATGTGCGCTATAGTTTAAAATAATGTACGACCGTATGCCGAACACTGGTTCTACAATTTAATAGTGTGAAAGGAGAGAAGTTAGCTTGCTACGCTCTATAACAATGTAACATTAGGTTAAAATTTATACTTTATACTTACACAATGCACTAGTTTCGTCAACTATGACGAATACGGGGCATCAGTGGCAGGTATGATGTACTAGTGTTAGTCACCCGGCAAATGAAAATAAAATTAGCCTACAATTTATCGGTTAACACTACATTTCCGGCGCCCGCTACTTTTCACTACGTATATCTTACTTTTTATAATGTGCTCACCGTAACCGAATTGCTAAGGAACAGTAAAATAACACAGTCACCACCGTAACACTAACATTGAACTGTTATTGTAGTGCTTCTAGATTTCGCGGTATTCTTTTTTTTTATTATTTAACAATAACAAATATAACTAAAGTTTTGAAATTGTACGGGTGGGCGAGTGGGTGCTTGGGTGGGTGGGTGGTGTGGTTTGGTGATTGGTTGGTTGGGTGGGTGGATGTGTGGGTTGGTGGGTGGGTGGATGGGTGGGTGGGCAGGCGCGTGCATGCTTAACTGCGTCCGTGTGTGCGTAAGTGCGTGCGTGAGTGTGTGCGTCAGTGCGTGCGTGAGTGAGTGCATGTGTGCGTGTGTGCGTGTGTGCGTGTGTGCGTGTGTGCGTGTGTGCGTGTGTGCGCGTGTGCGTGTGTGCGTGTGTGCGTGTGTTCATTTGCGCGCGTAACGTGTGCGCGTGTGTGTGTGTGCGTGTGCGCGCGCACGTGTGTATATATGTGTGTGTGTGTGTGTGTGTGTGTGTGTGTGTGTGCGTGCGCGCGCGCGCGTGTGTGTGTGTATTGTAACAATTATTTATAATCAATACCAGTAAGGGACCCTTAGCTGAGACGGAATTGCAACAACTAGCTGAAAATTGTCATCATAGCTAGTGCAATATGAACGATGACGTCAGATGACGATGGGGCGTTTGATAATGCCGAAGAAGCGTTTGATTACAATGATTCTGAATCCGATAATAATTGTTCCAGCTAATTCACTAAAGTATATTTCTAAGAATAACCGCGATTCGTAGAGTTCCAAATCTGCAAATTTGCTACAAGGGCGAGCATAAAAAATAATGTGTTCTAGATTACTACAGGATTGACAATATACGCAAAAAGCGAAATAAACTATGCCCAGTCTCCATTTTTTTCTATTTTTTAGAAAGCAGTTACTATAAAAAATATAAAAATAGTCAAATAAAGGCAAAAATATTTATGGCCCAAATTGGAAAACGTTGAAAATCGATAAATTTACGAAGTTTATTGGTGTAGTCATACCCATTGGTGTATATAAATCCAGAAATGAAGACGTAAAAACGTTATGATGCATAGAAGATGGTATACAAGTGTTTAGGGATATGATTTGTTCAACAAATATTACGAATACTCATTTTTGATGATGCAAGTGCCCGTCGTACAAAACGTACTGATGAACTTGCACCATTTCGAACATGCTTTGAAATTTGTAATGGATCTACAGGACGCTTTCATACCAGGTTCGTGTATGACTGTAGATGAACAGTCGATAACTTACAGAGGCCGCTGTGCTTTTATACGGTACATCACCTCAAAACCATTAAAGTACTGAATCAAAATTTGGACAATTTGTGATACCAGTACATCACCTGATTTTTTACCGGCATATATTTCTGTTTTCCAAACATATGAACAAAGAGAAGTTAAACAGGGTGAAAATATAGTAAAAAAACTGATAACTGAAATTGGAATACCGGCAGAAACGTAACCTGCGACAAATTTTTCACAAGCTCAATGTTAGCAAAATATCTATTGTCAAAGAATCTTACGCTTGTGGGGACCATACGTGAAAACAACCCAGAGATACTGGAAAACTTATATAATGCCAAAAACTAAGAAGTCTACTCCAGTTTGATTGGTTTTGAAAACGACGCAACACTTGTTTCAAATTGTCCAAAAATGGGACAAATTGTTAACCTACTACGCACAATGCATGACATATGTAGCATTGATAATACTGAAAAAATAAGAAATAATAGTACCTTACAATGAAACCAAGGGAGGGTAGACACAATGGATCATATGAAACGCTGCTACTCAGTAAAACGTACGGCTCGACGATAGCAATTGGTGACGTTCTACGTTATTTATAAAGGCAAAAATTCTTAAAATTTATTATCTGATAACTTCCTCAGTCTACTTACTGATAATACTTCTACACCACCAGCCCCTGAACCTAAAGGTTTAAAGGTTATTGGGTCCTTTTAACGTAAAGTATCTGTTAAAGCATTGTTTACGTAGGGGTGTATGAACTTAAAAGCTTCGCTTAATAGAGGGTCTCAAGTGGCTACATTATCAAACTAAATATATTCAGAGAACAAAAGTCTAAGAACAATATTTTACACTCCACTATCAATCTACCAATAATGTAAAACATCTAGCACCACTACAAGCCAGACCCGGAAGAGTGAGGTAGCGATAGTAGGCAGAAAGATAGGCCATAAGCTACTACTGTCGTTCGAGGGAGATCGTTTTTTGTTCAGAATTGATACGCAAGGGAGAAAAAGTTGGAATATTAGGCCAGGGTCACACAAGCTTTATGCCTTCGGACAATCACTTAATTTCTCTGTCCCTTGCCTTATTGGTCAACTATGACTACAATTTTTAACACAATTAATTTTTTTACTAAAGCGAGTACTTAGACCTATAGACATGTTACAGTTAGTACTATCTCGTACTCTTTTTCGCAATTATTCAGTCCGTATATCAGTAAACAGATTGTCAAGAATTGCCCGGTTTTCATCTCGGTTCATAAGTTTGCTTACCAAGAAGTGAATTTCGATAAGAGGTCCCATGTCTACACTTAACTCAATACTTGTTTGTATTAATTAAACTAAATTGATTAGCGATGTTCTAGGACATCGAAGGCATGTAATCATAAGTTTGGAAGTTGAAATTTATTTACTAGAACAAGGAGATGCGGAAACTCTCATGATAGAAAAATGTTTCATATGCTGAAGCTTAATTTACTATTAAGTTAATTCTAATTGACTATAAACCTAGTGTAAAGTATTAACATATAGATAATTATTTTCGAAAAAAGTTTAACGTATTGTTACAACTAATACTTTTTCTTACAATGATACTTGAATTTACAATAAATAAATGTACCGTGTCCTATCTTAGTTGTATATGTGCAGAGTCTCGTGTATTAGTTAGATTAGAAGGATGCTATTTTTACGGAAATAAAAAATTAGGCATTTTCAGGTAATATATTTTACTAAGATAGTATAAACATTTGCGCCTATCTAAATTGGTAACAAAAACGTTTATCTTCATCGATCACGAGCACAGATCACAAGCTAAAATAAAGAGAAAAAACAAACTTAACCACTTTAACAGTATATGATCGAAACACTCTAGAAACCACAGTTTTAAATCGTAAATAGTTATACTAACAGTTGGATGAAAACGCAACATTTTGTTTCCTTAGTTATGTTAGAGTTCACTCGCAGAATACAGCTCAATTTTTAGAAATTATTAAATTCCTTATTTTTAAAAGAAAAACAAAAATGATTTTGATTAGAGTGCAGTACAGCGGAAATGGCATCCCTTGGTTTTTTATTAATAATCAAATTATCCCACAAATACAACAAAACAGCGACATAATGTACCATTGCATAAGATGTGCAAACGAGTTGGAGCAAAGTTAATACTATATATGAAATATACCGCTTATGTTTCAATTTTGACGTTTTTGCTAGACACCTTATTAATCAATTTTATTACAGATCAAAGTATAGTAGAAGAGCTGATAGAAATAGAAAGTTCAATTGGGGAAAGTGAAAGCGAAGTTCATTCCAGAGAGCGTCGTGCATCTGAGACTAAACCCATTCCTACAAAAATAAATGCTCCAATATCTGACAAAAACCAGGAAGATTCACCAAAAATAAACACACCTATAGCTTCAACTAAACCACATTTTGATAGAATGTATACTCCATGTTGTAAATTAGACATTGCTCCTCGATTTACAATGAATCCAGGATATTTTAAAGATTGCTTTAGGTTTACCGTTGGAAAACACAACTTTACCGATCTTCTTTTTACATCACGAGATCGTAATTGTACAGAACTTAAAAAAGCTTTGGATTCATTCAAAAATGATGTAGTAGTGAGTATACATAAACGTATTCAATTCATCAATTTTAATACAAACGTTTTGTTGATTTTTAGTGTTACATGCAGTGCATTGCTCAAAAATACAAATTGGTAAGTGGGCATACCACACTTTAACGTATTCTACCCTTTTTCACTCCGTGTCTATTGCTGTCACTCTTACTAAACCGAATATAGTGGTAGTGAAAAAGAATGCAATGCTCAGTAGTATGCTCTAAAACTTTTATAAAGAATGATCCGTCTTAAGCTCACTTTTCATATGCCACAGCACAGTACAGCATTTGCTTTAGGCTTGCACTTCTTTGGTGTTCTTAATAAATTAACGTTTCTGCTTTTTATTACGAATTGTGGTATCATGGTCGCCATGTAGTAGCTGCAGTCCTGTCTTTGTACTTCTCATTACACTACCATATACAAGGCCCATAAGGTAAGGCCTATTGGGTATTCGTTGAAAGGTTACATCGTACTTACTATTCATTTATTACCACGTCTAACCATACAGTCTATACTAATAATACTCCCTTAGTAACATGTCCTATAGAATATGAAAATGTAAACTTTCACCATTATCACACATAACAAAATTCTTGCCTTTTCTGGTTTTTTTTAAAAAAAAACAATCTAAACGTTTCAGTAACACTTACAATTATCTTCGTCAGTAGTAATTCCTGTTAAAATTCTTTAAGATGTTGTAAACAATTTTGTCAAAGTTGAAAACTTAAAACAGAAACATCAGCCTGCTATCAACATAACAGTTTGAGAAACGTATAAAGCAAACTAAAGAATTAAATTTTCGTAAAGTATAACTAGGTCATTAAAAATTAAATATTGTTAAACTGTCTTGAAGATGACCAATCAGAACACTCGCTAACGGCGAAAGCTAACACTGAAAAATGTCAGCCAAAAACACATTTAACAAAATTTAATCAAGTTATGATGTAAATGTAAAGTTGTGAACAACTTCAATTTCAAAATGATATAAGCATTCACAAATATAAACCTGATATCAAATAAAATAGTCTAGTTAAATCTAACAAAGGGATATCTTTATCAATAAGTGAAAGTGTTATTAACAACGAAAAGCATAATGCAGAACGTTTTTTTGTAATTTTTTAATTTTAATCTTAATTACAACTACTTATGTTAAATTATAGTGCTGTGGTAATTTAACAAATAATTGGTAAAGCAAAAAACCTAGACATAATAAAAGTCAAAATTAAAATCAAAGTTAAGACGTATCATTATGCTTTTTGTAACTATAAGATGCCAAAACCAATTTAAACGGAAATTTTGTTCTTGCTTCAATAGCTTCAAGTTGTAAGTGACCATAATAAGGAGTTTGTCTTTACAATATTTCCATATTGTCAAATTGAATGTCTTGATTGAAATTATTCAGGGAATGATCACAGCAGACTTCTCTGGTTGACCTAATCTACAAAATCTCATAATATGTTCTTTACGTCTTGTAACAAAGCTACGTTATGTGGTTCCGATGTATACTTTTCCACATGAACAAGATAACTTATACACTCCGGAAGATGATAAAGGCTTTGACACATCTTTAGGAGATCTTAAATGTTCTTCAATTTCTCTTGTAAGTTTAAAAATAGTCCTAATGCCATATTTAATTAGGAGTTTTTTAATTCTATCTGTATCATTTGCTATAAAAGGAAGAAAAGCATTACCAATATTAAGAACTGGTTTTTCTTTAAGGTTAAGGAAACCTATCGTTCTATCAGACAATTTGAAAAATTAAGGAAACGTAAAGCACAATTATTATCGTCACTCACTTTTTTATTACGATGTCGAGGCCAAAAAATTATCCCAAAGCTTATCTACATTAAAAGAAATTTTAATAACAAACGAGCTAGTAATATTTATAGAAGAACTAAAAATGCTCTTCTGCGTAATCAAATACCTATTACTAGGAAGTTATTGGATAACACGGATAAAAATCTTTTTTATTTACATTTATAAATTTCATCTATATTGAATAAAGAAGATTGGGATAAAATTGATATATGGAAAGAAATTTTAACATCTCATGTCACCGTCAAAAAGAAAAATGTAATAAATTATACAAACAACAAAATAATAGACCATGTATTGATTATAAAAAAACAGTTATAAACCTTTCTGATAATGTTTCAGATTATGCTACTGAAGCGCTTTCTGAAGGAGGAAATTTAGCGATAACACCAAGATATAATTTACAATATCGAAAACTCCATTAAATCGTTACCTTTTGATGCTGCTAAAGAAGTTAGATATAACACTGTTAACATACTACGTAAAACAAATCCTCCAAAGAGCAACTTATCCTTTCGTCAACGACGTGCTTTACTTTACTTGATCTTAAACGCAATAAAAGTATAATAATATTAAAATCAGATAAAGGTAATGCAACTGTTAACATTAAGATAGAACATACTTGGGATCAGAAACTTATCGTGAAATACCTAAGGATCCAACAAAAAAATTTCTTTTAAAAACTAAAGAACTGATTAAATTACCATCCATTCCTGAAGAAATAAAAAAGGAACTAACTAACTACGAAGCTATTTCACCAAAACTATATGGTTTACCAAAAATTCATAAGCCTAATATTCCCTTAAGGCCGTTTGTTAGAGCAACTGGTTCTCCTACCTATAGTCTTGCAAAACATCTTACATCTTTATTATAACCTTATATAGGAAAATCCCCACATTACATTAAAAATTCTGCCGATTTTGTTGAAAAAATGCATAGTTTCAAAAGGGTGACATAATGGTTAGTTTTGATTGCTTCGCTTTTTGCAAAAGTGCCTTTAAAAGAAACTATTGAACAATATCAAGTAAAATATATATTAAAGAATAATACGCATACCTTCAGATGTGTTTTTCCTTTCAACTGTTCGAATAATAACGGCGTTGGGAACTCAACTATGTATTGAAATATTTGATACAGTTCACTAAACCGTTTTGTTTTTTTACTTATGGATAGTTAATATAAAACTGGCTATTAGCTTTCCCATCATTAAATAATTTAGAATGTAAAATATATAAACCTAATTATCTATATAACCTTACTGAAACTCGTATTTACCTTTGCCTTTCGCAGACTACTTAGAGCGAACTTTCATGAATTTATATATAAAACAATGGTTATTTACAACATACAATTAAAAGATTTCACTTACATGATAAAACTACTTTTATGGAATGCATTTGTTATTTAATAGTCATACAACTTCATTATGATTGGAAAGTGGCGTCGTGTTAATTAATGTGTTGGCAAAATATTTTAAAAATTTGCTGTTGTAGAAAACATTAAGGTCTAATATTAAGTGAAATAATAACCATTTCCTTCATCCGCTTCATTTTGGGCGATCATACCTTATTAACTAGTGAAACATCTAATAACCTGATGCTGCTTCATAATAATGTTCACCCGTTAGTAACTGTACTTTAAATACACGCAAGGGCTAATGTCTAGTATTTTATTTTACCGTTAGTATTACACAGACATGGGATTATTCTTAAAAATTAGCTAAGTTCTCCACGCTAGCTTGAAATCCTACATAGGCTTTCAATTCTTCTTCGCCCCTGAAGCTGTACCGCACACATCTTTCCTTATCCAACTCCAGATTAGTAGTATATTTTCTAATATACACAAGACCGCATCTTCAATATAGTGGTTTATATGCCGAACAAATGGCTTGTGTCTTCATCTTCTTTAAGCTAGATTTTGCCTTTATACCGTATACAAGCTCTATCTCGGCTGAATTACCTCTGTCAAAAAGAAGGGTTATAATCAAATTAAGTACACCGGCCTCTTTAATCTTTGAAATTTTACCGATAAAGGTCTGCCATGCTATCACAGAAGACGGCTTTTCATACAGGTTCTGTCTCGGATGAACTGTCGAAAAAGGGCTTTTAGATTTATCAACATGCCTCTTGGGAAGATATTTGAGTATAGTTACGGAAACATTTGGAGTTATGACCGGCAGATCTTTGCGATATCATATCTCATATAGGTAAAATTTTGCGACGCGAGGCTTTCGGCGAAGGCTGTTTCGGCGATCCCACTCTAACCCTTCCCGAGCATAACTGAGATTGTAGGACAGCTGTTAGGTGTCGCAACTTGTTCTCGCGTCTTTACCCCTTGTCGTGATCGCAATTGGTTCGTAGGCATTGTCGTTGTACCCTTGCCGGAAAATTTGAATTTGTATTATAATAATAAGGAGCCTAATGCTAACTTGTAAGACAAGTGTAGGGCTGCGCAACTTGCTCTCGGGGCTTTGTACCTTGTCTGCTGAGGCTGACCATGCCCAGCATAATCTAAATCATGACATTCAATTTGACAATATGGAAATATTGTTAAGACAAACTCATTATCATGTTCTTTCCAACGTGAAGCTATTGAAATATATAAATATCCTAATAATTTTAATAGACAAGAAGAAAATCTCCGTTTAAATAGGTTTTGGCATCTTATAATTAAAAAAAGGCATAATGATACGTCTTAATTTTGATTTTAATTTTGACTTTTGGTGTGTCTGGGCTTTTTCCTGTGTTTTTTATAGACCTTGAAGCAAATGGTTTACCAATTATATGTTAAATTAACACAGCACTATAATTTAACATAAGTAGTTGAAGTTAAGAATAAAATTAAAAAATTACAAAAAACGTTCTGCATTATGCTTTTCATTGTTAATAACATTTCCAGTTATTGATAAAGATATCTCTTTGTTAGAATTAACTGGATTGTTGTCATGTTTATATTTGTGAATGCTTCTATCATTTTGAAATTGAAGTTTTTCACTCTACACTTACATCATAACTTGATTAAGGTTTGTTAAATGTGTTTTTTGGCTGACATTTTTCATTGTTAGCTTTCGCCGTTGTCATCTTTAAGACAGTTTAACAATATTTAATTTTTAATGACCTAGTTATTCTTTACTAAAATTTAATTCTATAGTTTGCTTTATACGTTTCTCAAACTGTTATGTTGATTGATAGCAGGCTTATGTTTATGTTTTAATTTTTCAACTTTGACAAAATTGTTTACATCTTTAACAATTTTAACAGATATTACTACTGACGAAGATAACTGTAAGTGTTATCGAAACGTTTAGGTTGTATAATTTAAAATACACCATTAAAAAACACAAAAAAGATAAGAATTTTATTCTGTAATACAGGAATCTTACTAATCTATGACTTAACTATTATAATCTCTACATACTGATTACTTCTTCTCACTACTACTACTCTACTCCTATTACTACTCTTTACTCTGCCTTTCTCTTCCAAACTACTCTACCCGTATTTATAACTTTAAACTAGTTTGCTTTATGCTCATATCGCAATGTGCAATGTGCATACTGGACGTTTAATACTTGCAACTAACTTACCTCTTAAGCAACCCATCGATGGACAAATCCATAAATTACAAACAATACCATTATAAAGCTACTTATGCACTACAGAATCTCGTGAGGTTAATATTATCTTTTATACAAATGCTTTAAAGATTCCCTCGTATAGAATTCGAACTCACCACCTCAGGTTATTTAGGCATGAACTCTAACCAACTGAGCTACCGAGAGAGATTAGAACTTTATTTAAATAAAATTTTACTACTACTAGTTGTTAAAAGAAATCATTATACCTACAGTCTAAAGCACACCTGACGACTAGTGTAATTATAATTGTATTACTAGTAGTATGATATTATGAATTTTCAATTCATGATAAAGACTATTATTTTTTGTAAAAATATATAGTTAAAGAGATTCTTTCGAATGGGATTCGCACTCAAGACCTCAGGTTATCTGGTCACTAACTCTAACCATGAGCTACTAAAAAAGATTAGAACTTTACATAACGCGAGGACATGAGTTCGAATCTAATTCAAACGTATATTTTTATGTATTTAAATAAAAAATAATACATTTTTACTTTAGTTTAAAAAAATGTTCTTATACTACTAGTAATATTACAAGTAAGATGACAGCTACGTGCTTTTCAAGTGTGAAACAGCAACGATATGTGAGCTCACTTGACAACTGCACAAATTGTAAATACCTATATATGTATAATGACAACATTACAACCATGAAACGTATATATATATATATATATATATATATATATATATATATATATATATATATATATATATATATATATATATACAATTAAAGTTTAATTCGAATGGAATTCAAATTTCTTTTCGTAAGTGAGGTTGTTAGAATGTATGTCTAGATAGCATGAGGACGTGAGTTCGAATCCCATTCGAGGGAATAATACTGTTTCTGTCAGTTGATTACCATAAATGTTTACAAAACAATATAAAACCGGAAGAACTGACGTTACGATTTATATCTGTTTATGTAATGAAAATCCTTTTTTGAGTTTGTTTTCCTAGATACACAATTGTAATGAGGTATACAAACAATAATATATTTTATTAAGTGTTAACCTGGTTAACAGAATTATTAAACGTTTCATAAGTACAATTGTTCCAACAAACGTTTCTACAATAACTTATAGTGATCGGGTTAACTTAGTTAGGGGGTACTACTTTTATCAATCGATTAACATAACTGCAATTGGGCTAGCAATTGTTACCCTGATTATTGCTCACCAATATAACTTAATTTGCATTGTGCAACATATAAAAAATCTGATAACTGTAACATCGCTACTTAAACCAATATTTCTTAATGCTATTTGTCATTATTTTTATTCCCGCATGGATCACTTGGCCGTAGTAAGTGAAAATAGTTTAAAATTATTTTTTTCTTGTCATCAGCAATTTTGTCAACTTTGTTAATTACATGTATTCTAGTATCTGGTAATTTTTATTGTTCTTTCCTTCAGTTATATGTGGTACTATGCGCATATTATCTGATTTTTAATTACAAGTAATTCTAATACTTTAATATCTTTACTTACTTTCTCTAAATCCCTCAACAGTACATTTTGTGTTAAGGCCGAACGAGTATAAGGATTAATAATTAAAACTTCTTTTGAAGGTAAATAACAAAAATAATCATATACAAAACCTCAAGTGGCCGATGAATTGCGGAAAAATTTTTGCCAAAGTGTATGAGTGTTTATTGCTTCGATATAAATTTTGAAGCAATAAACACGAGTAAGCACTTTGACAAACATTTATGCAATTCATCGGCCACGAGTGGTATTTAAAAGACTATACAACGAACAAAATTGACGGGCAATTGACAAGTCATGAATTAATTGATTAGTTTTAATTTAGAACAAGTTGATATAGTGGTATCGATAGTAGTCGGAGTCTGCATTACTTTGACGAACAACGTAAATGTCAAAGTTTAAGTGAATTTGACATTTTACCGGAAGGCAATTGAACTTCACAGGAAGAGAAAAAAATTGTCGGGAATATTTCGCTAGCGGAATTGTCGCACAATTATACTGTGATTGGTCCAAACATAAAAAATACTAAATTGTGATTGGTTGATAGTCGACATGGTGAGGGTGAGTTGAATAGTCATAATTATTTGTATCTCGTAATTCATCTTGTCACTTTTATACACCCTTTTGATTTTTTAAACCTTATATAACTTTTAGGTGATCAATCCAATTGTCTGTATCAGTTTTGCCACAACTAACATTACTTTCTATCTCAAAATTTTCTCTTATCTTTCGTTGTGCTCTCGTTAAAACAGCAACTACTCTTTCATGTTTATTTTCTAATTAATTCACAGTAATTCATACGTGACAATGCATAGGCAGCTCCATTCCTGCTTTCTTTTGTATATCCAATATCAAAATCATACTCTTCTAAACACAGTGTACTGGATGGACCTTTTATGTTAAATAAATATAATAATGGTTTATTTGTATAAATTTTTACTTTTTACTTCATCTACATTGTTTGGTTGTCGATAATTTTTTATTACTTTAGTTTTTTCTGGATCGGCAGAAATCCCGTTTGCTCAAATTATGAAATATAGAACGTCTTTTTTAAGAAACTCACACTCCAACGAATTAACTTTTAAATTAACCTTGCGTAACCTATCAGAAATGTTCATCTAAGTTTCGTCCAAGCATAACTAACCATGCAATCAAATAAAATACTTTCATACTTAAGCCATGACATAGCTATTGTCATTAATCTCGAACATACACTTGGACTTGCTTTTAATCCCATGGGAAGCCGTTTCATTTTGTATTGCCAAGCACTCGTGTGAATGCTGTGCAATTTCTACTTTCTGGAATTACTTTCATTTGATAACCCTGACTTAAATCTAAATGACTAAAATCTAGCGCACCTGTCAATGAATCAAACATTTCTGTAATATTTGATAAAGGAAATATATCGTCTTGCAATTTCCCGTTTAATTTTCTATAATTTACAACTAATTTCCATTTCTTCTCTTCATTCATGCCTGATTTTTTAGGTACTAATAGAATAGGGAATGACCAATCGCTCTGACACTCCAATGATAACATCCTCAAATACCTTTTAATTTAATTAACAATAATTTTTAATTGCATACTTACCTTATACTTATTCGTTCAAAACAAAACTTATAATAAATTAATATTAGTCAAGTTGCTTTGGTATGTGTGAATCCTTGCGATATTGCAGGCTCAAATCCCATTAATATAAGTAATCTCATTATACAGGGTTTCTATAAAAGAACTCCGGGGTTTTGAGGCATAATATTTAAATGAAGAAAAAACGTATATAAATGTTTTATACATTATTGGAAAGGTTGCATTTTCAAGTTTTTTTACGTATTAATATAGTTCAATGTGAGCCCCGTTAGTGGTGCGGCACACATCGTAACGGTATTCAATCTCTTCCCATGTCCTGGCCAGCATGTCTGGGGGGTCGGTTGCCACGCAATTGATTATTCGTTCCCTGAGATGGCCAACATCACGGATTTTCTCCGCATACACAAGATTCTTGATATGCCCCCAGAAGAAAAAGTCCAATGGAATAGGCCCTTATGTTGCCTAGTCGACCGTCAAGTGCCTCACGCACACGCATACTGAAGTGTGGCGATGCCCCATCTTGTTGGAAGTGGACTAAACCCTTCTCCACCTCAATGTCATCTAACTGAGAAAAAACATACTCCTCTAACATGTCACCATAGACATCACCATTGATATTCCTTTCAACAAAAATGAAAGGACCTATGACTCTATCATGCATAAGGCCACACCAAACATTCACTTTGGGCGTGCCACGTTCATGCTCAATGAACTCATAGGGCGGCTGCGAACCCCATATTCTGCAATTATGTTTGTTTACAGTCCCGTTCACATGAAAAGTAGCTTCATCACTGAAAATAACAGTTTTTAAAAAATCATTATTTTCTTCAATTTTGTGTAGCATAGAAACAGCAAAGTCAAATCTCTTAATCTTGTCTGCCGGTTTATTGTGGTGTAACAGTTGGATCTTGTAAGCAGTTAAACGAAGTCTTTTATGAATTACCTAATGAACCGTTGATCTCGGTAATCCCAACTCCAGACTGCGTCTTGTTAACGATTACTTAGGGCTTCGAAGGCATGAAGCTCGGATTTTGTCCTTATTCAGTTGTGACACACGCGGCCTACCCGTTGACTTTTGTTTTAAAACATTTCCTGTTTCCTTGAAAGCACTTAACCATTGGCGAATTGTTTTGTCCGTAGGTGGATCAACACCGTAATTACGTCGAAAGTTTCTTTGTACAGTAACAACAGAATTAGCTTCTATACGCCAAATAACGCATTGAGCTTTTTGTTGTGGCGTCGCCATAGCGCGGCAATCCAGACGAGACTGAGTCACTGATTGCCGCTACTTTGCTTCAAGATCAACGCTCTGCAGCGCTGCCAACTCTTGATTAAAACATTCCCAATTGGTATGAGTAAAACTTGATAAGCTAATCGTTTCGGAGATATTAATTATATTTCTACATCTTCTACATCTTCTACAGTTATCAGTATATGAATTTTTAAAACCCCGGAGTTCTTTTATAGAAACCCTGTATTTAGAATTTAGATCAGTTCTGCATACATAAAGACAAAATTTACATCGATTGAATCTCGATAGCTCAGTTGGTTAGCGCGGTACTCTAGCAAAGTACAGGTCGTAGGTTCATATCCTACTCGAGGTAAACTTTTTATTAATGTATTTAATTTAAATTAATAATAATTTTTAATTACATATTTACATTTGAAGTTTCATAACGAAACTTATAATAAATCCTTTTAATTTGCTTCTCAATTGTCTTTGTCTGAAATTGAGGAATACGATAGGGTTTTAAGAACACTGGTGTCGCATTTTCCTTTAAATAAATTTTTTGTTTATAAATATTTGTGGTAGTTTATTTGTCATCAAGTAAACAAAATACATCAGAACATTTTATACAAATTTTTTCTATCGCGAGCTTATTTTCGGATTTGAGGTCATTTAAATTGAGAAGTTCATACAATTACTTTGTTCTATTCAAATTAGGCATGACAATATGTTTGTACGATAGAGCGAAAATAATATGCTCAAAGCAAGAGGACCTCCAAAAAGAAAAAGAAAATATCTCTTAAAGGAAATGGCTGCCCAGGTCTAACACCTAACCTAAACAGAGAAGGATTACCGAAAAAGAAGAAACTAAATATACAGCGATAACACCATATATACAAGGTACCTTACACAAAATACGAAGGATAGGCAACAAATACAGGATACGCTCTGCCTTCAAACCGACAAGAACCCTCAGGGGCATACTAAACAAAACCAAACCGCACAATAAAGACCTGAATTCCAAGAATTGTGTATACGACCTACCATGTGAATGCGGTAGAGCATACAAGAACATAAGAACAATATCTGCACAGGCAGTACAGAAAGATCCAGAATCGCCGAACATGTCTAGAATGAAGACCACCGCAGTGGCAAAGGATGAGAATACAACTCGTCTGAAACTCAAAGAATCCACGTATATCGCACTAGCAGAAAATCCAATAATCCAAGCTAGTGTAGAAATGAGGCCCAACTGGATCACAACAATGCGCAAAAACCTTAAGCGCAATTCACCTGCATAACAAGTTACGCCGCAACATGCGCAATAAACTACTACGTAGCCACGAAAAATTTTATGAAATACACGTTCTACATAGATATACAGGATGGCCACTTTTACAACATACACCATTGGGATCTCGGAAACGGTGAGAAATACAGGATTAGTTAAATAACGAAAAAGTTGAGCCATTTTAGGCTGTTTACATTACACATGGTCAAAAAATTCGATTCCCATAAGAAAAAAAATCTAAAAAATAAAGTCATCGTGCGAAATATCTAATGCAATTTTCCAAGTCTTAACAAACAAAACAAACAACTAAACAAACTAAAGTATTAAATAAACAACAAACTAGATTAATGCACTTTATAAAAACTGCTCAAAATGACCCCTTCTATGTTCGATACACAGCGCTGTTCTGTCCATGTTTAACACTGTCTAACGAATGGTTTCCCCGTGGATAGATTGGAATAGATTTTTGTCCGTAAATGTTCCTCATTTTGAATAGGTGTATCGAACACCTTATTTTTCACAGCACCCCATAAAAAAATTTAAGGGTTTAAGCAAGGGGTGGCCAACGCACAAGACCATGAGTTATTAGCTAAGATTCTGGAAACTACTCATTCAAACATTGTCTAACAATTTGCACATTGCGTGGACCTGCTCCATTCTGTTGAAACCACTTTAAATTTCTCAAGGAATTTCAAGAAAATGTAGATACGATTGCCCATTCAATGGTTCCGGTAAAATGTAGGGTCCCAGAAGCTTGTTGCTTATTAGGTTGCACAAGACATTAACAGAAAACCGAATTTGCGGCCTTACTTCCTGCACCAAACGTGGATTTGGAACCGCATAAAAATGTTTATTACTTCTGTTAAACATTTCACTGATTGTAAATAATGTTTCGTCGGTCCATCGGATTTTAGTCGGGAATTCAGTATCTTCCATCGGTTGGTTGCGAAACTACTAGCAAAATTCAAGCCTTCTTTGGTGGTCACCTGGATCAAGCTTTTGTACTGGTAAAAACTTAAAGTCGTGATATTAATGTTTTTTCAGAGTTTTTTGACAAATTACATTCTGCAGCAATTTTGCGCAGAGATGTTCCAGGATTCATATGCACTTATGCCGAAACATTAATTTCATTTACCTCGCCATTATGGACAGTATGTATTCTAACATTTTCACACATTCCAAGCTCCTCTAGACGATTGAACAAGTGCTGCAAAATGTTTTTGTTTGGTTGTAGTCTTTCGGGATGGAGTTCTTCGTAATTTCGAGCCACTGCCACGGAGTTGCGGTTATTGCGTATGTGAACGTGGTACACATCGAACCTTTCACGAGCAGAAAATCTAGGGATTGCTGCTAAGAAAATTCAAAACTTCTATTTAATTATTACGGCAGACAATAAAACGGTGACAAGTTAGTAATTATTGACAAGCGTCAAAACTTTAAGTTTATGATTTCATGGCAAATATAAAATTTGTGGCAGGTACTCAAACCCTCTCCTGGACGCTGCAAACAGTTTGTTTTCTCAAAAATAAGTAGCATTATTGGAAATTAAAGACATTTTGAAAAAAACTTCTTTGATAAATTCTAATGGTGATTTTGTTGAAAAATGGTAGTTTTTTCTTGGCGGAACCGAATTTGTTAAACATGGACAGAAGAACATGGCTCTGTATCGAACATAGACGGGGTCATTATGAGCAGTTTTTATACGGTGTATTAATCTAGTTTCTTGTTTATTTATTAATTTAATTCGTATAGTTGTTTGTTTTGTTTGTTAAGACTTTGAAAAATGCATTTATTTCGCACGATGACTTTATTTTTTGGCCGCCATAAGAAAAACAAAAGCAACCCATGAAAACCCAACTATCTAGTCTGCATAGAAAATGTTTAAGGAGTGCAATGGATACCGTTTACTCAATTTCGTACACATGTAAGATTTAATTTTACTAGTGTTAATATCAAAAAAGTTACTAAAGAAATAAAAACACGCAACTTTTGCGTTTTTTCATGATAATTCAAAAACTACAAAAGGTATCTGAGATTACTCTTTAATTGTTTCAAGAGCCTAAAATGGCGCAACTTCTTCCTTATTTAACTAACGTTGTACCTCTTTCGGAGATCCCAATGGTGTACAGTGTAAAAGTGGCCACCCTGTATATTAGATTACTCAGTTGTCAGACTTACAACTGAAAGGTACCAAGTTCGAATCTGAGAGTAGCGAAGTGTTTGGGAAAAAATCATAATACATGAATTCGACTCAAGTGCGAAAAAATCCCTTCTCAGGACTAAGCCTGATGACGAAAGCAGAGTCCGCTTCCGAAACATCGCGCTATAAAAGCAAAAATAAGCCCATAAATTCAACTAATATGAAACCACAGTTATAATATGTTTATAATACAAAAATATAGACATATGTTGTAGAATTGTATTGTATTTAAAATATTAGTGCTATTTAATAATAATATTCTTAAAATTACAATTTCCGCTCAGCTACTGGAAATTATTAAAAAATATGCATAACATCAGGAAAGTTATTGGAATAAAACTCTGATCCTACGCACACCATCTTGGGCCATCATTTAAGGCGTTTAGCGAACCCGGTCAATCCAAATTATCAAAGTAGCGATTGTTGGAGCAATTGACCCTTTTCAATGATCCTATTAATACGGTTTAATTTCCCAAAATGCCTTTTAGAGATGAAGCTCACGTTCGAGGTTTCACTTACACGCAGCAAACGGTGAAACATTTTTTAATTCAGTTCAAAAACAATATGTTACTAGCCTACTGTCCAAACCTGCATTAATCGAAACTGACAAAGGTATAGATAGATAGATAGACGCCAAATAGTAACCTTATGTTAATCATTTATCTGCTTTGCACTTTTTATGGTATTTACTTCAGATAGGTTACATATGGTTTTATTTAAACGCTTCAGAAATAATAAAACTCAACACTAGATTAAGTCTCTCTTTAGTAAACCAGTAATGAAGTTTAATCTGTTATAAAACATAAAATATATAGAATAGGAAAATCATGAATGCAACTAATATCCACAGTAATAAAACGAAATTGCTGGTAACGGAAGTATACCTCTTGAAAACAATATTCAAACATTCAATTACGTATAGTTTCACAAAGCTGAATAGTTTCAAATACGAATTGAACTAAAACGTTGAATACGCGACTGCATAGAAATGAAATTACCGTACTAGTTTTGAAAATAAATATTGAATATGTTATGGAAGTTGTACCTTAATTTCCTATTTCAATTTCCTATATATACGTATACGAAGCAATAGTTACCTTCAACTGCAAAATATATATGCTCTTTGAAGCTATAAAGTTTGTCGGTAGTTTACATTTGATGCTGAAACTACTCATTGTAATTACACAAACCGAGACACCAAGAAACCGCAAACAAAGCGTCTCTTTGCTATTTTCAAGCACACTTTGCTTAAATAAACTTTATGTACATCAACGTTAAATGTTTTTCTTTCTTATAGGTAAATAAAGACGGCGTTCTTGTCTTGGAAGAGTTAATTAAATATATATCTACTCTTTACGAGGGTACTTGGATAGAACCGCTCTCGAAGACTATTGCAACTAAGTGCTCGAAAGAAATTCACCATGAAACTATTGAGTACCTTAAGACTAAGACACCAAATACCTGTAATCCAGCTATTTCGACTCTAAACTATTGTGTGTATAGAGAAATTCAGTTAAATTGTCCACCGGAGCACATACAAAACGTGGAAGCTTGTAATCAAATCAAATTTACAGGTTTACGGAAACCATAAAGTAAATGATGAATGTAAATTGATCATTTCAATACTTCAGAATAATAAAACTTTAAAACTCATAAGTAATTCTTAATTAACACAAATTATGCTTCTGCCGATTTTGCTTTAGAGACTACTGTAGTGTACGTGTTGTTGAAATAAGATTGAGGCGATCGGCCTATTTCCACCGTTGCTGTTGATCGCGACGTTTCGGAGCGCTATGCTTGCGCCATCAGGCTTAGCCCAGAGAAGGACTGTTTTTGACCTTTAGTCAAATTCATTTATTTCTGTATTTATCTCCGTCACTTAACTACCCTCAAATTGGAATTTGAAGCCCTTCACTTACAAGTCTGACACCGTTGGTACTTGCAAATGAAGTGAAACGTTCCAAGTTCAAATCCAAGGATAATCAAATACTTAGAAAAAGAATCAAAGTTAAATGAATTCGACTCAAGTGTAAAAACAGTCAGGATTAACTATAATGATGGTAGCAGAGTTCGGTTCTAAAAAGTCGCACTATCAAAACAAAAACATAGGCTGATTAACTCAACTAATATGAAACTGGAGTTATAAAACACTTATAATATATATGTAATAAACATTAAAAAAATTGTTAGGAATAACTATTATGAAAAAATAGTGCCTTCTGAAACAATAACGATGTCATAAAGATAACAAGAAGCCCTGACCTTTTAAGAATTTCTTACCTAATGCCATTTTACTTTAGAAGAATTACTGTAGTCACTTCTTTCACATAACGATTGAAAACATTTAGTTTATACTTTGAACAAATGGAAAATTTGAAGTTATTGTTAGTTTGCTTCCCTTGATGATCGCTAAACACCATATAATGAACTGATGTTTGTCTATTTGACTGAACTCAAGTGAAACGGAAAGTATTAATTCAAATTAATTCAAACGTTATAAAATAAAACACAGAACGTTCACCTTTCCCATTTTTAAGCTTGTTTTCCTTTAGACCACCTCTGGTTACTTCTAATCTGTTTGCTACACGATCACACCGAGCTAGTGTCGTATAGTACTTATCGAAATAAGCAGGGTCCTGACTAGATACAATGGAAATGGGCAGGCTCAGATAAAATGTAAAATGTTTAAAAATTTGGCTTTAAACACTACAATTATCCTAAACCAAAGCTCAGAATGGGGGATAACTGACCTTAGAGCACCACCACGATCTAAACTTATTTGGAAAATTATCTTAAGTTGAGATATTGCTCTTGCAAAATCGTGGACCACAAGATATTCGCTCACTCAGTACTTAAAACTAAACTTCCCTTATCAACCACGCATAATTTGCCATAAGTTTAAAGTATTATCAATTCGAACTATACTATTCAGTTATAATAATCGACAATAACCCAAACCATGTAATAACATTGTGTAACGTGTACATAAATTTTGAATAATAATAAGTAAGTTATCCAAAAGTAATGAAATAATAAATCTCCAGAATACATACCTTACACCCTTTATAATTGTGCCTTTGGCTCATCGGTAGATGAACAGGGTAGGTTCACTAAAATGATTTGCTTAATTACCACTTACCATCAATAATAAAGAATGTAAAAAAAATGAAGTTATCTCGGGCGCCAAATTGTCTTTTTTTAAATTGTCGGGACAATTAAACCGACTTGACAAAATGTAAAAAAATAACAATATACAGACTATGTTTATTAAATATTAAATGTAATGATGAAATAATGAAGGTCTTAAAATTATGCTTAAAGTACTAAATAAATCATTAAATAAATACCTTAGAAATTTTTGTACACAACTTTTATTTTTGACAACCACTGGTATCTAAATATGATTACGGAGAGGTTAACAGGATGAAGCCATTCTTACGTCATCATGGTGCAATTTTGACATAATGTTATCAGCCACACCCAAAAATGAATTTATCTTTATAAAATTCGTACAAATTACTTCTTAAAATTTTTAAATCCACTTCTTATTGCATTATTTGGAAGTATCCATTTAAAAAATTGCAATCAAAAAACGAAAAAATGTACGCAACCATAAAATCAAATGCGTACTTAAGATGCAATTACGTTGTAAATTGAATTAATGATAAACGTGTAATTAAAGAAAAAATGGTATAAAAATACCTCAAGAGAACGCCTAAAAAGAACAAAATGCTTTAAATTTTATGTAAATGTATTAAAAATATCTCTTACCACCAAGTTGATGGCGTTTTTCACATAAATTTAAATAAAATCAAAAAGAAGCAGCTTCATGCTTCGACATTAAAACAGGAAGTGAAAAAAAAAATGGATGCTTAGCAAGTAGATCATGAGGTCATGCGTACAAGATATCAGCAGAATAACTTAACGCAGACGCGTTATGTATCAGATAAGAAATGAATACAAATTGAAAGCAGGATTATAAATCTTTACAAAAGTGTGTACTATGAAGATATGCAAATTAAGTTGCCTACCTCATACCAATATTATAAAATAATTAAAATTTTCTTGTATTTAGAACTAAAGGTAGGAAAGATCCTAAATTGAGGTATATTTTGTACAACACTAAAAAAGAGTTGTTACAACCAACTTGGAAAAATAGTAGCTAAACCTATTAATTTTTAAAGACGAAATCATTGTTCGCTATCCTAAAATAAGACAGTCGTAACGATCGGTGCGTCATTTGTAGGTTATGTTCCATCCAACGATTGTTTGAAGTTTTTAATATTAATATCCTAAGCGTAACTCCGACCTTCACAAATATAACTGAGTAAATAGTGATTAGTATTGTGATAATCAGCCACTGAAACAAGATATGAATTTTACGTTCAATTCATTCATCGACATAAAAGTAACTATACTTTGTAATTCAACTCAATTATCATTCCAACACAAATATAGTCCAAAATAACAACATAATTTATGGTACTGAATCTTTGGAGTCCTTCATGTAACCTTGTACATAAAACGAAGAAATAATAATAATACTAATAATAGTAATAATAATAATCAATCAATCAATCAATATAACCTTATTAGCAAAATATTACAAGTTCCACTTTAAGCTAACCCTTTGACAGGCTGCTTGACAAAGTGTGCAATGCATAATTCAAAATCCTACTTTACAATGATTTAGTTTAAATTAACATTATTAGCAAAAATGTACACAACTAAACCCTCCTTAAATACTAATACATACACCCCACATTATTTATATTTAAATAATTCTTCATTAATATAATTTGACTAAGGTAGCAAACCAAAATTACTTTAAATTAATCTAGACCGAAAAACAATTACATGATCACCTATTTAATTAAATAAAGTAGTAAACTATCAATAAAATTTGATCTACGTAAATTTTATTAAAAATTCAGAAAGAAGAAAAATACCTTAAAAGTAAATCATGAAATCATATTAAGCTATTTAGGTAGAAACAACAAAATAATAGAATAAAGATTAATATGTAAAAGTGCCCTCAGGGGCTGTCTATTTTCATATAGGCAGTACGGGGATCGCCAAATCCGAGGTACCCGATGGACCTGGAGAAGACCTGTTCTTCTCCTTGTACATACCGTCACAGTTAGGTCATGTCTCTGCTCGGACGGGGGGCTTGGCTTCACCACCTGGCCCGCAGAGGAGTAAACCTCTGAAAAAAATCCGTGAATCCAAGGTGTTATACGTACCGTGCGGATGGATGAATGGCTTCACGTTACGAAGTCTTGAACGGTTGTCCTGAAAGCACCTGGCGACCCTTTCTTGTATATAGCCTTAGTGTGGTAAGGGCGCACTGCTGCACTCGACATTTAGTTCGTCCCGACTCGTGGTATCAAGATGAATATTGATCTAATGGAAAACTCAGGGGTGCCCGGCCCCTTAAAACCGGGTGAAGGTAAGGGAAAAGGTGGTAACACCCCGGTTCCTGGTAGTTAAGAAAGTCGACGGCGACTTTAGTAGAGACAGTCCGTTTCTTATCCAGAGACAGTTGTACGGTTTAATTGGAGAGACGAAAAGCATTCGTAAAGTTAGGGATGGGTTGTTAATCGAAACCGTTAGTTCAGCTCAAGCAAATAAACTCTTACGAGCAGAAAGACTGGGAGAATTGAGGATTACAACCCGTATCTTATGTGTTTACAGGAAACACATCTGAAACCTCGAAGTCTGTACGCATTGAAGGGTTACAGAATACTGAGGAAAGACGTGGAAACAGACCGAGCTAGCGGGGGAGTAGTGATTTTTCTCAGAGGTGATGTAGGTGCTTCGGAAGTCCCTATTGTTACAAACCTGCAAGCAATAGCAGTAAGATTAACAGCACCCGTTAACCTCACTATCTGTAACATATACTTACCCAACGCTGACTGGAGATCGCAAGACCTCGAAGGGCGGTTAAGGAAGCTACCACGACCGTTCCTTGTAGTTGTGGATCTCAACGCTCATAACCCAATATGGGGTTCTGCCACCGTGAACGCGACAGGTCATCGTGTAGAAAGAGTTGTCGAGGATAACAACCTAGTTGTGCTTAACAACGGCACTCCAACATTTATGAACTCGAAGGCTAACAACTTCTCAGCGATAGATCTCTCCCTGTGCACGCCGGACGTAGCCCACAAGATCGAGTGGACCACATTAGACCATCCTTACGGTAGCGATCATATCCCTATAGCCATGTTTTTTGGACTCCGACACACTCCTAGCGCTATCCCCAGAAGATGGCTGCTACAACACGCCGATTGGGAAACATATAGATCCTACCTCCTCATTTCGGAACTATGTGAGACTGTCGATGAAGCAGTAGCGGCTTTAAGCACCGCAATCGTCCATGCTGCCGAAAACAGCATTCCTATAGCAGGGGGAACAGTTCGACGAACGCCAGTTCCATGGTGGAACGATCGATAAGGGAAAATAAACGACTTTTTAACTCATTCAAGAGGCACCCGACGTTGCAAAATATGATCGCCTTTAAGAGAGCTAGAGCGCAAGCACGCCGAACGATGTTGGAGAGCAAACGTACGTCATGGAATGAGTACGTATCGTCGATTAACCGATTAACACCGACAGCTGAGGTATGGCGTAAGATCAAGGCGGTGACAGGGACGAAGAGAAACCTAACTTCCATTAAATTAAATGTGAACGGTCATCTACTGGATAGGACAATAGACGTTGCAGAAGCTTTTGCAGATCAATATGAATCAGTCAGTAGCTCTAAGAACTACGAAGAATTCCCCAGGAAACAAGTCACGAAGGGGAAAAGCCTTCAAGTTTAGGCGACCAAGGTAACTTACCAATTAACGCTCCATTTCGACAATTTGAAATTGAAGAGGCCTTGGAAAAATGTAAAAAATCCGCACCAGGACCAGATGGAATCCCTTACCAATTCGTGAGGGAAGGTCTTTCCACTTTAAAACAGCCGCTCCTCACCTTATACAATAAGATATGGAACGAAGGTACATACCCTACTGCCTGGAAAGAAGCTGTGATTGTAACGATACCGAAGGAAGGAAAAGACCCTACACAACCATCTATCTACAGGCCGATCAGCCTGACCTACTGTCTAGGCAAAATCATAGAAAAAATGGTTAGTAAGAGGATCATGTGGTACTTGGAGACTCACCATCTCCTTGCCGAACACCAAGCCGGCTTTAGACAACGCAGATCGACGTTGGACCAACTGGTGTACTTAGAAAGAGCGATCCTAGATACATTTAGAAAAGGCGAGCATGCCGTAGCCGTGTTTTTCGACCTCGAAAAGGCCTACGACACGGTAAGACGAAATGGAATCATGCGCAAACTCCACGACTGGGGATTGAAGGGCAACGTACTAAAATTTGTCGCTTCGTTCTTAGATGACAGAAGCTTCAGGGTGCGAGTGGGCCACGAGCTATCTACCAGAAGGATCTTAGAAAACGGAGTGCCGCAGGGGTCCACGCTCAGCGTGACCCTTTTTGCCATTGCGGTCAATGATCTAGCATCATCGGTAGACCCATCCGTCGGTAGGTGTTTATACGTCGACGACTTGGCAATTTTTTTCTCGGCACCTAAAATGAAAACTATCGTCGATAAATTGCAGAATGCGATTAACACAATACTGCTAAACTCGACAAAGATGGGTTTCCGTTTTTCTGCACAGAAGACCCAGAGCATACATTTTTGTCGCATGAGGAAACCGCACTATGGACCACGCATGTGTATGAATGAAACACCCATAACCTGCAAAGAAACGATCAGATTTCTCGGAATTACCCTCGATTCGAAGCTCACATGGAAACCGCACATCATCGATCTTGTACGGAAATGCAAACTAGCTCTGAACGCACTGAGAGCAATCTCTGGGACTAAATTTGGGGGGGAAACGAAGATACTGCTAGATATATACCGTTTTATGATCCTCGCCAAAATCGACTATGGTTGCGTCGCATACTCATCGGCTCGTAAGACAACACTCGCATTGCTAGACCCAGTACAGAACTCAGCTTTACGATGCTGTCTAGGTGCTTTTCGTACCAGCCCTGTAACAAGTTTACTCAGCGAAACAGGAGTGTTGCCTTTGGAAACGAGACGCGCGTACCTGATCATCAACTACGCCGTTAACATAAGAGCGCAGCCGAGACACCGGAACTTTGCCATTATGTTCCGAGGCAGAAGTAGGTACATCAGACTCACCATCTCACGACCTGCCGGCGTGCGAGCACTGGAATTGTTGAACGAATTAGAATATACGTTACCACGCACATTGACGATAAACATAGCCGAATTCCCACCATGGACTAGGGAGGAAACATCAATCCATCTAGAATTAAACCGAACACCTAAAACAAGCAGAACTGCAGAAGAACACCGAAAAGCGTTCGAAAGTATACTAAATACGTACCCAAACTCGATCGTTGCGTACACCGATGGATCTAAGAATTGTCATGGTGTAGGAGCAGCCATAGTTGTGGGAGATAAAACCCACACTTGGTCGCTACCACCAGATGCCACCGTATACCTGGCAGAACAATACGCGGCATGGCAAGCGCTTAAATTCTGTTATATTTCTCTATCACAGCATCACATAATAGTCACAAACTCCATCAGGGTTATCAACGAGATTCGCAAAGTACGTCCACAGGACTCCATGGCGATGATGATGGTAGACACACTAGAATACCTGAAAGAAATAAAAAAGGAAATTACCTTTATATGGGTACCGGGGCATTGCGGTATACCTGGAAACGAGAAAGCAGACGAAGCGGCGCGCAAAGCTGCGTGTCGGGACACAGTCGACGCCGAGATCCATGTTCCTGAAAATATAAGGAAAACTTTAAAAGGAAAGCTGAAACAAAATGGCAGGATCGGTGGAGGAAATAAACAACAGCCTAAATAGTATAAAAAAGGATATCAGTCGTTGGAAAGGATCCGAAAAGCTATGCAGACAAGATCAGACTAGAATAACAAGACTGAGGATTGGACATACTAAATTGACACACTCATACTTACTTACTTCTTCCGAACGACCATCGTGTAATTACTGCGAGGATCACGTCCTCACAGTCAATCACGTCCTATGTCAATGCCCTGCAATAAAAAATATTAGAGATATGTGTGAATTAACAAATAATATCGAAGAAATACTCACCAAAAAGGAAGGCATCGAAAAGACAATTAGGTTCTTAAAAAGTATAGCAGTGTACCAAGAAATATAATGAAGAGAAAGGAAGATAATGTAAAGCGCTAATGACCACAGAAGTCGATGCGCTATATATAAAAAAAAATAAATAAATATGTAAAAGTAATTTTTTCATACTAGTAAAATTCATAATCTCTTTAGGTAATTCATTAAACAATTTTGGTACAATGTAATGCAAACCATTTTGGTCATATTTATTATGTGCCATTGGTACTATGAAAAGTTCAGACCTTAAATTATATGTACTTTCTACTCTTTGCAAGTAGTAGTCTGAAAAATAGTTTTCTAAAATAATTGTATAGTAAAGTAGTCTTTTAACACTTAACAAACTACAATTTTTAAGTAATTCCTGTAATGAAGTATGTTGTCCTTTATTACTACAGACTAACTTTAAAATTCTCCTTTGCAACATGTTAATCCGGTTTAAATAATTATCTGCAGCAAAACCCCATGCAGGTAGTCCATACCTTATAATGGATTCTCCCAAAGTTAAATACAGAACTTTTTTAATTTTCTGAGGCAGCAAATTTTTAATATAGTACCTTTTTACTAGAAGTAGTTTTAATTTTTTACAAACATTGTATATGTGTATGTCCCACCTAAAAAAATTATCAATTGTTATCCCCAAGTATCTAAATGTAGGACAAGTCGCAATAACACTACAGTCAGAAAAGCATACACTTTGTTTTACTACTACTAATCATTAGTTGATTATCATGGGACCACTTCGCTAAGTTATCTAAATCAAATTGTAAAAATTTCTCTGCGGTTTTTGAATTTCTATGTGCTGCTATTAATAGGATATCATCAGCAAACATCAACATCTTATATATTTGAATTACTTGAGGTAAATCATTTATGTATAACAAAAATAGGAGGGGACCTAAAACTGATCCTTGAGGCACTCCTGTATAATAATAATAATAATAATAATAATAATAATAATAATAATTTGAATTTGAATTTGAATTTGAATTTATTTATTTCATAAATATATACATCGTTGTAGGTCAAACAAAGTCTGTACCTTACTTAATCAGTTACATTGTCATTACATGAAGTATTTAATTTAAAGAAAATTAATTAACAATAATAATAATAATAGTAATAATAACACTAATAATTAATAATAATAGTATTAATAATAATAATCATGATAATAATAATAATAATAATTGAATTGAATTGAATTGAATTGTTTATTAATCATTTTTAATACATTTTTCGGTCCAACTAAGTCCTTCGGACTTGTCCGTTGGTGCCGTTTAATTTACATGTCATATCCTACTATTAACTTATAACGATTTTTTTTAATGTGGCGTTACAGAGTGAATCATTGCAATGTAATAATAATTAATTTCTTATATTTATGTTTACAATTTATTTATTTTTTTTTTTTACGTTTACATTTATGGTATATTTACATTTTGCTTAAAATCTGTTTTCTGGTAAGTTTCTTAAATGTACTCAACCTATTTATTTGGATGTATGCAGGTAGATCGTTAAAAAGCAATGGAACCATGCACTTTAATGATCTTTTCCCGTTTTTGTTATAATAAAATGGTACCTTATATGTTATTTGTCTAGTATTGTAACTGTTCCTGTTTAGTGTCTTAATCTTGTTGTTACCATAGTATTTAATTAGATTAAGGTATTTATAGTATCCGTTTGGAGTAAAGCTTTGAAGTTCGTTGAATGCATCTTTTAATTCAAATTTATTTTTGCCAAATATAATTTTTATTATTTTTATTTGCAGTTGTTCAATTTTTTTAGCATGAACATAGTCAGCGCAACCCCATACTCTTACACCGTATATTATTAATGACTCTATCAAGGATTTATAAACGACAATCATAGTTTTTTTGTCAATGTATCTTTGTAATAAGTAAAATATACCAACAATTTTCTTCAGTTTATTGTATATATATACGTAATATGTTTGTCATATTTCAGTCGGGAATCGATTATAAGTCCTAAATAATTATATTCTGATTTGATTTCCACATTTCTACATTTGCATATATTCAAATCTATTTTACACTCACAAGTGTGAATTTTTATTTGCGGTATTTTGCATTTAGGCATATGCGATGTAGAGAATGCCATAGTAACTGTTTTTTCAGTGTTGATCACTAAGTTGTTATCGTGAATCCATGTAGCAATATTGTTTATGTTCTGTTGTATTACAAATGCACAGGTGTTGATATCTCTATGTGAATAAACTAGAACTGCATCGTCAGCGCACATGTATAATTTTGCATCTTGCACTGTTGTAAAAATACTGTTTGTGTATATCAAGAATAATATAGGACCCAGATTGCTACCTTGTGGAACTCCTTCGGTTTGCTTACATTTGGTACTAAACCTGTCAGCAACTTTCACCATATAGTGTCTATTAGTTAAATAACTTTCAAACCATGATAACTGCGTCCCTGTGATACCAATGTCTTTCAGTCTATTTATCATCTGCCGGTGGTTCACCATGTCAAAAGCTTTGGACAAATCGATGAAAATTGCTAAAGTGTAGTTATTTTTGTCCAATGCTGTATTAATATAATCTGTAAGCATTATCATGGCGTCTTCCGTGCTTTTCCCTTTCTGGAATCCATACTGATGCTCGTTAATTACGTTGTTGTTCTTCAAATAGCTTTGAAGATGTGTTGTTACATATATTTCTAGTACTTTTTCTATACAAGGTAGTATACTGATCGGCCTATAGTTGTTGCAGTAATTTGGATCACCTTTTTTATATATGGGTCGCACGATTGATGTTTTAAATTCCTCCGGAAATTTTCCTTGTTTGATAGATAAATTTATTATCTCAGAAATTGTTGAGCTAAGTATTTGTGCGTTATTTTTTACATCGATCACCCTTATGTTATCATGTCCTGGTGATTTTTTTATATCCATTTTCTGAATAATGTTTTCGATACATTTTTTGCTTGATAAAGGAACGTAGAAGTTGTGGTTAGGATCTTCTCTAGTAGTAGTTTGAGATGTTAAGTGTGTACATCTTCTCTTTAATTCTGTAATCTGATTTTGAAAGTTTTCTGAGAATTCCAATGCAATTTCAGCAGTGGTTCTTGTTTTTCCCATTGTTGTAAGTATTTTCTCATCAACGTTTTTATTGTTTTTTCTGAATAATATGTAGTTTATATTTTCCCATACTTCTTTCGCACCTTTATTTTTTACTGAAATTCTATTTTTGATATACTTATTTTTAGTGTCCCGTATTTCGTTGTTTAGTCTGTTTCTGAATCTATGGTAATTATTTTTGTATCTAATGTTGTTTGGGTTCGATTTCCATATCTTAAATAATTTATCGCGTTCCGTTATTTTCTGATATAGTATGTCAGTCATCCATGCTTTTTTTTCCGCTTTTTGCTGTTTTCCTCTTTAGTTATTGTGTTATTAACGTAAATAGCGTTAAATGAATTAATAATTTTGTTAGTGAAAATGTTGATGTCATTGTCTCTCAGGCTTTCCCAGTTTTGATTTTTCATTTCTTGCTGTATTTTATGTTCAATGAATTTCTTTCTTACGTTACTCTTAATACAGTCATTTTTGGTAATTACGTCGTCTTTGATGTCTATACATATGGGGTAGTGGTCGGATATTTTGTGTTTGATAACAGCAGACTTTACCTTTCTAATGTTGGATCGGATGAAGATATGATCTATTAGCGTTGAGCAAATTGCTCCATCCCTTATTTCCTCCCTTGTAGAATCTGTTATTACGCTCACCAGTCCTTTACCGTATAGCATACTTTCGTAGTCGCATACATTTGAGTTGTAACTGTCATGAAGGTTTATATTTGCATCACCAACGAGTATCAAATTTTGGTGTATGTTGTTGGGTAACTTTGAATCTAACTCTTCAATAAAATGTTTGATGTTTGTATTTGGTGGACGATATATGAAAAGCAATTGTAATGCGTTATTATCTCGTGGAAAGTTTATTTTTATGTTTATACATTCAAAGGTGGAAGCTTTAGTCCATATTTCTGTAAATTTTTGATTTGTTTTTACATATAAAGCTAATCCTCCGCCGCTTTTGTTTTCTCTAATCTTAATTATACGTTCGTAGTTAGGAATGTGATACAAAAATACATTTTCGTGCTTTACGTTAATTTCGCTAATTAGTATGATGTCAAACTCACATTGTTTCAGAACTATCAATAATTCGTCGAAGTATTTATTTAGGGACCTAATGTTTACGTGAAAGAAATTTAGTGATTTGCATGTAGAGTTACATTTGTTAATAAACGTATTCCATTCCAATACACTTGTACAATTTTGAAATTGAAAAAAATCAGTTTCTGTATTTGGTGTCCTAGCCATTATGAGTAATAAATTAATACAATTATTATAATTTCTAAAATTAAAATATGTTTTGTGTCATAAATAAACAATTTAACTTATGTAAATATCTAATATTCTTTAGAATGTAAATCGACTAAATAAACAAATGGGTTTTCCTACGTTTATATATATTATACACAAGGTTTGATATTTTATTGCCAATTGAAAATAAAATGTCTTTTAAATATATTTACAATTAATTCAAAATAAAAAGTTATTCTAAAAATGTTATTAATTATAATTAGTTGATATACCTGTCTAAATCACTCTCAGTCATTATATTGACAGCCCTTTCCTGTTCATTTTTTTTCACAAGTATACGTCCATTTTTCACCCAAACATAGTCATATTTGTAAATTACCGCTCTTTTTTTTGCTTCGCGTAACAGTATTCTAAAGTAAGGCGTTAAGCTTTCACTAAAGTAGTGCCGGTTTGTAATTTTTTTCTCATCATTGGGTAGTTCTTTCCACCACAACTTTCCATTTTTTATGATATTGTACTTGTCCGATTCGTTTTTTAAGCGCACTAATAGAAAACTCGACTTTGTTAATGTGATTTGATTAACGAATTTATGTGGTACATCTCCACAACCAATTTTTTCCATAACGTCATTGAATTTTTGTTCAGGTGTAGTTTGATTGTCTTTATCGATGCCGTGTATTTCAATGAATTTCCTCCTTCCGTGTTGTTCAACCTTATTCAGCCGTGTTAACATTGTTTCAATTTGCTTTTCTTTAGAATCGACAGTTTTTCGAAGCAATTTTATCTCCTCCTTTAGTGATTTATTTTCTTCAAGGCTTTCCTTCATTAGTAATTTTATTTCTTCGAATTGCGAAGTCATAAACTGCATAGCCAGTATCATTCTTTCGAGCAGTTGGTTAACAGCAGGGCTAACCTCCTCTTTAATATTTGAAAGTTCGTTATCTATATCATGAATTGACGAGGATTCAGCAGTACATTTACTAGTAGCAGCTGCTTTTTTGTTCCTGCACAAAGTACACCTCCATGCCTATTTTAATGTCTTTGATTTGGCTCGATACGTTTGTTCTGTAATAGAACATTCGTAGTGATAATATTGATTGCAGCCGTGGCATTTTATTTCTTCACTATTCATAATTTTATCGCAATGATTACACTTCATATTTATAAACTATTTGACGAAAATTATCATAAGTATAAGCACTAAGATTATTTATAAATCGTTAAACAATTCTTAAAACTTCAATTACACAATTTTATAATTAAATTTTAGGAACGAAGTTAAAATAGGTCCGCACTCTATGAACGCCAGACCAATAATAATAATAATAATAATAATAATAATTATAAACAAGAAATGGCGATTCAAGAAGTCAAAGCTAAAGAAAATATTAGCTACTTCGAAGCTCGTAAACTGTTAACAGTCCGAACACCTGCTCCAGCAATCTCATACGCTCAAGTTGCTTCGAGACAACCAGAAGTTAGCTTGCTTGTCCAGGAGCTGGTTCCGGAATTGTTAAAAGCACTGAAAGAAGCATTCATCCCTAAGGTGGTGATGCAGCTGCCCAAGCCTGGTGAGGCGAATGAATTACCAAACACTAGGGTACTTCGTTCCCATAAGGGATCGGAGTCTAGTGTAAGATCCGAGGCGATGGCAATCGAGACCGAAAAACGAGGCAGAAGCACGTCCACTACCAGTGAGACGTCTGCTGCTGACTATTCTGAAACACCTGCAAATCAGCAGCAGAAGAAGAAGAAGAAAGGGTGGCCAAAGGGGAAACCCAGATTGCCTCCCAAAATGCCTGATGTGCCCTCCCAGCAATCTGCTGGAGGAGGGTCACAGAAGGCCTGAGGTCTGTGATAATATTTCGTGATATACATCTGTGATATATTTATATTAGTGTATTGTGTGTCTACATAGTCGTACTTGTCCTTTGTCTATATACTTATCCGTTAATTTATTTATTTATTATGTGCTCGTCCAATAATCTTAGTTGTAAGTTATTTATCTATTTCAATAAACAAGATTCTTCAATGGAATAGTGGAGGACCTGTCCAGCGTTATTGTGACGTTAAATTGATAATACAGGAGCACAACCCAATGTGTGTGTGCTTACAAGAAGCTCACCTCAAACTGGAACAACCGTATACCTTAAAAGACTATCACGTTGTCCGGAAGGACTCTTGCCAGAAACAACGGGCAAGCGGTGGTGTAGCAACACTTGTCCGGAAGGATATCAGGTATGAACAAGTAGATATTCGATCCCAGCTACAAGTTATTGTAGTGCGGATAATCCATCCTTTAAAGGTTACAGTGTGCAATATTTATCTTCCCGATAGCAATTGGCAGATAACAGATATTGAAAATGTTATTGGTCAGTTACAAACCCCATTCCTGGTGGTTGGGGATTTTAATGCCCATAATCCAGAATGGGGGTCCTCAAAAACTGACGCCAGGGGGCGTACGATTGGTGGGTGGCTTGAGAGAGACGACGTTGTGCTTCTTAACAATGGCGATCCCACTCACTACAACGCTAAGTCAAATGCTTTTACGGCTATCGATTTGACATTTGCATCAAGCCAACTAGTGCCATCCCTTAAATGGAGTGTCGATATTGATTTGCACAATAGTGACCACTACCCAATTGTTATCGAAACGAACACGAAAGCACCTGTCCCGTGCACTTTAAAAAGATGGATTACCACTAAAGCTGACCGGCCAAATTTTTCACAATCACTTGCTACACCACAACAACCAAATGTGCAAAATGTCACACACGCTATATTAAAAGCGGCTGTAACCAGCATTCCCAGATCTAGAGGGACGCCTCTTAAGCGGGTAGTTCCATGGTGGAACCTCGATGTTAAAAACGCTATTAGTGACAAGAAATCGGCACTGTGTAAATTCAAAAACAACTCCACCATTGAAAATTTTATATTCTTTAAAAGGGCTCGAGCTAGCTGTAGGCGTATAATACTGGACAGCAAGAGAACTAGCTGGAATAGATACACATCTACATTGACATCCTCTACCGCTACAACCGAACTATGGAGCAAGATCAAATCTATATCCGGGAAGACGCAAGCTCAACATGTTACATCTATCCGAGCAGATACAGTGATCACTGAAGATCCCAAAGAGATAGCTGAAACTTTAGCAGTCCAGTTTGAGAAAACCAGTAGTTCTGAAAACTACGAGACAAACTTCCTGGATGTAGTTAATCACGTAGATGAAATAGAATTTAACCTTGCAGATAACTCTGACTACAACTCGCTTTTTAGACTACGGGAGCTAGAAGATGCTCTAAAAAACTTAAAATCATGTGCCCCGGGCCCAGATACAATCTCCAACGATATGCTTAAGCACCTATCAGTTGATATGAAACACTATTTATTACAATTACTTAATTCTCTCTGGGAGCAAAGCATATATCCGGATGATTGGAAAGAGGCTGTTGTTATACCAATACTAAAACCAGGAAAAGATCCTTTATCTCCTGGAAGCTATCGTCCCATCAGCATTACTTGATGTATGGGAAAACTCATGGAACGACTAGTTAACAACAGGCTCCTACGGTGGCTGGAAAATAACAACATTCTGGTGCCGCATCAGGCTGGCTTCCGTAAAGGTAGATCCACTATAGATCACCTTTTAGTGCTTGAAAATGCTACTCAAAGAGCATTTTGCAAAAGAGAGCATCTAGTTGTTGTACTCTTCGATATAAAGGGGGCCTACGACATGACGTGGCGTCCCGCAATATTACAAAAGCTCTACCGATACGGACTTAGGAGTTTTCGGGTTCGCGTTGGTAAAGATCTGCCCAGCTCAAGAATGCTGGAAAATGGTGTACCACAGGGTTCACTTCTAAGTTGTACCCTGTTTGCAGTAACAATAAATGACATAGCTGCTAATGTTGACGAGTCTGTAACCAAATGCCTGTATGTGGACGACCTAGCAATTATGTACTCGGGAAAGACAATCGGTGAAATTTCTTAAACCCTACAGGAAGCAGTAAACACCATTGTTGCAAACGGCGAATCTGTTGGATTTCAATTCTCAAGGGAGAAGACTAAGTGCATGCACATATGTCGTCTTAGAAAACCGCATTTTGATCCTCTTCTACTTCTAAATGACCAGCCGATTATATGTTATTTTCGACTAAAATCTTACCTGGAAGCCACATATTACAGACGTCAAGCAAAGATGTGATAAGGCGTTAAATATAATAAAAGTACTTGCACACACCACGTGGGGTGCCGAACCCAAAGTGCTGTTAAAAGTGTACCAGGAAATGATTCTATCAGTGATCGACTATGGGTGTATAGCGTACGCATCGGCCCACAAAAGCCTATTGAAACCCTGGATCGAATTCACAATCCTGGAATCAGGTACTGTCTTGGGGCCTTTCCCACGAGCCCGGTCCAGGGTCTATACTGTGAAGCAGCATTACCACCACTCGATACCCGACGATATATCATGATGGTAAGCTATATGATTGCTATAAAATCAAAGCCATCTCATCCAAATAACGATTTTCTATTCTTGGATGTTGATAGTTACACAAATAGGAGGACGATTACTCGTCCAGCTGCCATACGTTTTAGGGAATACCTACCAGTCCTTCGATGTGAAGGAATACCTCACATACCACCCGAAGACGCACTGGACATACCTCCGTGGGCACCTGAAGTACCAGTTATCCAGCGACGATATCTAATAGCTAGAAACAACCTAAAAGAAAAAATTCTCCTGAACTGGCAAGAAAAATGGCAGCAAATTGACACTCACCTGCCTGTCATTAAGTCAGATGTGCGCACACCTCTCCTATGTCTAGACTTCCCTAGAAACGAACAAACCAGGTTACACCGGTTACGTCGGGGACACACTGCACTAACTCACCAGCACCTCCTAAAGGGCGAAAGGAACCCAACGTGTACCATATGCGACGTCAGACAAACAGTATCACATATTATCTCGACTGCCCTATATACCATATAGAGAGACAACAACATCACCTGCAAGGAAACTAGAGGAACAATCTAGTCGAGTTGGATTCAACAGTTAACACCCTAAATTTTTTAAAAGCAATAGGGGTATATAAAAAATTGTAACAGGAGAAATATACATATACTTATATGTACATTATCTGTTGTAGTAAAAACTGCCTTTGCTCGAATGAATATTAGCTAAAAGCGCTAATAGCCTTAGTAGCTGATGCGCTGAGGAAGGGTTTTTAGTGGGTATGCCTGATAAAGGAGAATCCCACACTACCACCTCGCGGTGGTGTCCATAAAGGATTTTCCCTCCTCGTAAAAAAAAAATAATAATAATAATAATGAAGTCGTTCTTTATCAGAAAACTATTCTTCGACTGCTGAGTGCAGTCAAATAAAGACAACGCCCAAAAGGAAAGGAAGGGGTAGGCCTAGAAAAGTATCCTCGTCTATCATTGACGACGAGAACTTTTACTAACCCACTGTAACTGGATCTGTGATATTTTATTTATTTGTTACGTTAAATTATTTCTTGTCTTGTTTATGTCACTAAATAGTTGTATATAGTATTTATTCATATATCTATTTATTTTATATAGATTTTTATTTTACAACACTGTACTCGGCTGTAATAATGTACTGTGATATTTTATGTATATTGTCTATATTTATTTGTTTTACAAAATTTATTTATTAACCTATTGGTAAATAGTCGTATTTGTCCTACATACAATTTATTTACTCATTTATTTATTTATTTATTTATGTATTATTTTAACACGCTTAAAACCTCTAAAGCAATTAGTTCCACCAATTAGTATCAAATATAATCATATTTCAACAAAATGCCTACAAACGAGAGAATTATACAATGGAACTGTAATGGTCTGAAAACTAGATATTGTGAATTAAGGGTTTTAATTAACCACTATCAACCATTTTGCCTGTGCTTACAAGAGATCCATCTAAAAGGCTCTAGCAAATTTTATTTGCGGGGTTACAAAATTTATAATAAAAATTACAATAACAATGACAGAGCAAGTGGTGGGGTGGCTACCTACATTAGAAGTAACACACCACACAATTACCTGAAACTCATTACTCACTTGCAAGCCATAGCCATCCAAATAAAATACCCTATGGAAGTTACTGTATGTAACATTTACTTACCCTCTTTCTGCTGGAGTCTAGAAGACCTAAAAAAGATTGCTTTCCAACTCCCTAAACCGTTTGTTATTGTAGGTGATTTCAACGCCCATTCGTTGACATGGGGCTCACATACCACAGATGCAAGGGGAAAATTGATAGAGGAATTTGTAGATAAAAATCAATTGATTATTCTCAATAAGGGTACACCAATACATCTTAACATGAAAGCATGTAACTTTACCGCTATAGATTTATCTATTGCATCCCCATCTTTACCCTTAAACCTAAATTGGGAAGCACAGGAAGACTACCGTGGTAGTGACCACTGTCCTATTTTTATCTCATTTCCGATAAAGCAACCTAACCAAACAATCCCAAAGAAATGGCTAATTAAACAGTCAAACTGTGACATCTACTTAGACAGCCTAAACCAAACGGAAAGAATTGACAGAAATATAGATCTCGAGGATAAAGTTACAATACTCACTAAACAAATATTAACAGCGGTAACCAAGGCAATACCTCAAACTAATGGGTGTATTAAAAGAAAAGTGTACCATGGTAGTCACCAGAGATAGCCAGTGCAGTAAAAGAGAAAAGAAAAATGATTAACCGTTTTAAAAAACAACCAACAAATGAAAACTTAGTAATCTTCAAAAAAAATACACGCACAGGTATACAGAACCATTTTAATAGCAAAAAAGAAGTCGTGGGAAGAATACGTAAACAGGATAAACTCATCGACGGATGTATGTGAGGTCTGGGAAAAAACATTAACACAGCGTCACCAGTACTCATTTGTAACAACAAAAAGCTTGTAGACCCCAAAAATATAGCCGAAGCATTGGCGAAGCAATTTCAAGCAAATAGCAGTAGAAGAAAACTATAATAGGGTATTTCAGTTAAATAAGGGACAAAATGAAACCCCCTAGATTTTAGCACATATGAAAATTGTAACTACAATGCACAGTTTAGTATAAGGGAACTAGACAAGGTACTAAAAGATACTAGAGACACTGCACCAGGCCCAGACAATGTAGTTAATGCCATGCTTAGAAATCTCCTGACAACTAAAAAACAAGAACTACTAGACATATATAATGAAATCTATAGTAAAGCCTACCCCACAGAATGGCAAAAATCTATAATTGTTTCTATACCCAAACCGGGTAAAGACCATACTAATCCCGTGAACTACAGACCCATATCTTTGACCAGCTGCTTGAGTAAAGTGTTTGAAAGGATGGTAAACGAAAGGTTAGTGTGGTATCTAGAAAAAAATAACTTTACATCAAAATATCAAACGGGATTTCGAAGACACCATTCTATAACGGGCGAATTAGTATACCTAGAAGATTACATACTAAAGAGTTTTCTAGACAGAACGCATACGGTTGCTGTAAGTTTTGATATAAGGAAAACATACGAACTAATGTGGAGATATCACATAATCAAAGATTACACGAATGGGGACTACGGGGTAAACTACCCAAAACAATAGTTAACTTTATAACACAGCGAACTTATACAGTTAGGGTAGGAAATTCTGTCTGAAGCATACATACAGGAAAACGGAGTTCCACAAGGATCAGTTTTAAGCTGTACACTGTTCTTGATAGGTATAAATGAACTTATTTCCGAAATCACATCCGTGGATAAATGTAAATACGTAGACGACCTAATCATTTTCAGTAAAGACCGACACGAGCCAAAACATGCAACAAAAACTTCACCTAGCGATTGACGAAATAACGACGCGAAATGAGACCATGGGCCTAAACTTCGCTATAGAGGATAAAACATCCATAATTCACTTCTGCCGTTTGCGAACAGAACACACTGAACCTAGACTCTATATTTACGGAAAGGAAATTCTCTCAACAGACAACATAAAAGTACTAGGTGTCACCTTTAACAAGAAGATTTACTTCAAGCGGATATTACAAATTTAGTGGCCAAATATAACAAAAGGCGGAACCTCTTAAAATGTTTAAGCAATATAAACTGGGGAGCAGACGTGTTCTGCTCCAGCTATATAATGCATCTGTACTCTCAGTTATTGATTATGGCAGCATTGTGTACTCATCTGCGAGAATGTCAGTACTAAGGCCTTTGGATACAGTACACCACAAAGGAATAAGAATGGCAACAGGTGCGTTTAGAACGATCCCCATAATGTCAATCCTTGCGGATGCAGGCGCAACATCACTGAAAATACGTAGAAAAATTCAATTATATAACTATATTTCTAAAGTTTTGTCACTCCCACAGCATCTAGATTACTCAATAATACAAGATAAGGAAACGATAATAAAGTTTGAGAAAAGGCGATCAGTGAGTAGACCGACTATTATAAGAGCTCTAGAGGCTATAAAAGAAATTGACGTACACCTACCAACAGTAATAAACCTTGCACAACCTGAGACTCCAACATGGTTAGAACCTGAACTAAAGATTATGTTAGATTTAAAAAAAAACTAAAAAAGAAAGATACATTAGCTTCAACTTACCACAAACGCTTTAATACAATTATAAACCAGTACCCAAAGCACATAAAAATATACACCTACGGGTCAAAGACAAAAGATGGATTTGGTAGTGGATTGTCTATTGAGGGCACAGAACACAATTGGTCCCATAATAACATAACCAGTAGTTTATCTGCTGAACTGTACGCAATTTGGCAGGCGCTCCTTCTATGCAGACACTATAATGATACAAAATATATTATCTTCAGTGACTCCCTAAGCGCCATCGAAATAATAAGAGAACAAAACTCTACAAGCGACCCTCTAACAAACATGATCAAAGAACAAATACACAGCTTATTAAAGATCCCTAAAACAATTATTATAATGTGGATTCTAGGACATGTAGATATAGAGGGAAACAAAAGAGCAGACGCAACTGCAAGAGAAGCTGCTACTAAAACATCTAAAGACATCTTAACAGTCGCATCACAAGATCTCAAGCAATACCTAAGAACTAAAGCAATATCTGAATGGCAAGCTGGATGGAACCAATCAAACACGAGGTTAGCAAAATATAAAACAAACATAAAAGCGTGGAAACCCGGCAAACTCTCAAGAAGGGATGAAGTTATTGCGGCTAGGATCAGAATAGGACACACCAATCTAACACAACTATATCTACTGGGCAAAACAGCCAGAAGGAGATGTAACCACTGTAATGAATATATAACGTTAGAGCACATCTTTGTAGAATGCCCATTGTATAATAATGTCAGAACTAGGCTGAAACTGGACAGTTCCTTCGCTTTCTCAAGGGCACAGACCTGTATAAATACATTTAAACATAACTGAAAACCCAGTAAACATACAAATATACATATGAAATGGCCATAAGACCATAGCAGTCGGCGCCATTTAATCTATAAAAAAAAAGATAATAATAATAATGACATAAGTCCTCTGTCATTTTTATTTTAGCTTAAATTAGTAATTTTTAGTGTTTGAATTAAATTTAGATCAGCAATTTTGGTTTATTTATGAAATTTGGACTTGAACTTTCCGAAACGAAGTAAAACAATGTGCTTTAAATGTATTTTATAAAAATTGGAAATTTTGAATATTCTAGTGTGAGGTATTATCACATTCGTCAAGATTCGAATTTTTCCCAAATTAGAACATGCTCAACAGGTGCTTAACATAATTCGCATGAGTAATACGAGTGGGTAATTTTAATGGTTATTAATTTAAGCTTTGAATATTTAGTTTTTAATAAACTACATTTAGTTTTATAATTGAACATTGTAGTCATCTATTTTAGTGAATTTTGAGAACTGGCACTTAGTGAATTAAAATAACTTAAACTTTTTATTACTAACAATGAAACCTTGTACTTGTATTTACTTCACTCACATTTTGGTATGCGTCAAACATTGGAACTCTTATAACCTGTCCATTTAAAAGTTATTAGTGTGATTTTAAAAACTATACAAATGAAGATAGTTTAGAATTACATTACATAAGCATTGGTAGGTTTAGTGGCTATTATTTTAAATAATTAGTATTAATAGTTACATTGTGACGTTTTGTATGGATCTTATTAGTGAAACCACAAGATTATGTAAAATTGAACTTTATTGTAAGATTTGTAAAAATTAACCAGAATATGGAAAGTGTACCCACTGCGGATGTTTTGCCGGCTGATCGCTCCACAACCACCAAAGCTGGGAAAGTACGACAGCGCATGACATGGACATATGAAAATTCACGTTATGCGATGTTACTATACTGTAACTAATTTGGAAACTACACCACTTGTTAGATATAGATTAAGAGAAATGTTTTTAAACAAGTACTGATTACACAAAGGTAACTGAACAAAAACTTGTTGTTCAAAAGAGAGCAATTTTAGGTAAGAAATTGATACCACAACTTCAGTTGGAAAAACTTAAGAATGAAGTAGCCGAAGCACTATATGTAAATATACCTGAAAATAACTTAGATTTACAATACGAAGAACAACATCCAACACAAGAACCAGTAAATAGTGTATGACACGATTATTGAGCTATCAAATTACAAACTCCTACAATTTCACGATGACCTTGAAACAGATCGGCAAAGTGTTGAAGTTAAATTACTTTTTAGAATGAAATTTATAGAGTTTAGGGATATGGGTCCTATGGAGCTACCACCAATTCCAAAGCAGGCTAATTCCAACAAACTTACAATGGTAGTAAATCTATTAGATAAGTGAATTATCCCAAATTGTTTCACAATAAATGAGATATTTGAATATTTACACTATGTTATCTATTCTGCAGCTATTACTGCTATTAAATATTGTATTGTAGATGTTAGTAATAAATCAAACAGTATTAATGTAAAACATGAAATAAGATCATGGGAAGAACAACTTACCAATAAAGTGAATAAGCTAAGAAAAGGCAGCAAGTATAAATAGAATACAAAATTTTTGGTATAAACGTTTTTCGAGCACTTGCCCATTTCTTGTGCAGCACTTTAACAATTTCTTGAAAGATTTTTCAACCGTTCCAAAATTTTTTATGCAAGGTATTGTTTATTCACTGTCAAAAGATGACACCAGAAATCCAACAAAATATTGACCCATTAATTGTCTTCCTACCGTTTATAAATTTCTCACATCATGCTTAGCTAAGAAGATTTACGAACATTGCCATTGAACAAAAGGGATGCACTAGAAAATCCCTAGGATGTCAGAAGCAATCGTTAATTAATTCAATCGTCTTAGAACAAGCTATAGATTAACAACGAAACCTATTTACAGTTTTTATCGATTATTATTATATATAAGGTAAATCCTTCTTTAATATTTAATGTCACGTTAGGAAACCCAACTCAACTTTGTAGGGGAAAATGGTTTAATGACCACACCTTTGATTAAGATTTTAAAAGAAATCCTTCGAGGTGACTTACTAAGCCCCTTAGGGTTTTGCTTGGCACTTAATACCCTTTATAATATGCTAAACGTTACGAAATGTGGTTTTAATTTAAAAGTTAATAACGATTTACAACAAATTGTATCCCACCTACTGTATATGGATGATACTAAACTATTTGCTGGAAATTTACAACGTATATTAATATATTTACTGAAAACTGTTGAATTATTTTCCATTGACGTCAAAATGGTATTTGGTCTTGACAAATGTAAAACAAAATCTGTGATTAGAGGTGTTCATACAACAAACGGTTTTGAACTTGAGAATGGGGAAGCTATTGACCCAATAAAACATGAAGAATTATACAAATATCTTGGAAGGGTGCAATCATCAGTAGGCTTGATTTCAATAAGGCGACTGGCCCAGACGGTATCCCAGCTATTGTCTTAAAGAAATGTTCCCCCGAACTAGTACCACTCCTATCTAAGCTCTATACGATCTCTATGTCTTCTGGGGAATTCCCTTCATCAAGGAAGTTGGCAAACGTTCAACCTATCCCCAAAAAAGACGATAAGACCGAACCCTCAAACTACCGACCAATTGCCATTACTTCCATTTCGTCTAAAATCATGGAAAATGCCATCAATCAGCAACTGCTTACGTTCCTTGAAACTAAGAAACTCCTTAGTGACCACCAATATGGGTTTAGGCAAAGTCGTTTAACAGGTGATCTTCTTTCATATGTGACCCAAGGTTGGAACAATACAGTAGAGAAGCCTGGTGAAACAGTTGTAGCCGGTTTAGATAGGCATTTGACCAAGTTTGGCATAAGTGTTTACTTGCCAAACTCACCTCGTTTGATTAAAATGATACGCTCATTAACTGGGTTTCTAGTTTCCTTGATACAGGACGAATACGTATCGTAGATGATGCAAACACGCACACAAGCTCACACACACACACACACACACACACACACACACATACACTCACCCAAACACTCACACACACACACACACACACACACACACACACTCACAGACATAAACACACACACACACGCACACACTCACACACGCACACACTCACAAACGCACACACACATGCTCACAAACACGCACACACACACACACACACGCACGCACACACTCAGATACACACGCACACACGCACATATGCACACACGCACACACGCATATACACACGCACGCACACGCAAACACACGCACACACGCAAACACGCACACTCCCACACACGCTCACACGCACATACGGATACACGCACACATGCTCACACGCACACACGCACACACGCACAAACGCACACACGCACACACGCTCACACGCACACACGCACACACGCACAAACGCACACACGCACACATGCACACATGCGCACACGTACACACGCACAAACGCACTCACATACAAACGCAATGATTAAATATGATCCAATATGATCAAATTAGATCAGATATGATCAAATATGGTCAAATATGATAAAAAATATGGAATATGAACAAACATGATTAAGTATGATCAAATATGACAAAAATAATAAAATACAGTCCGATATGATCAAATATGATCAAATATGTTCAAATATGATCAAACATGATCAAATATGATCAAATATGATCAAATATGATCAAATATCATCAAATATAATGAAATATGATCTAATATGACCAAATATGATCAAATATAATCAAATATGATAAAATATGATCAAATATGATTAAATATGATCAAATATTAACAAATATGATCAAATAAGATAAAGTATGGTCAAATATGATTAAATACGGTTAAATATGATAAAAAACGGTCAAATATAGTCCAATATGATCAAATATAAACAAAAATGTTCAAATATTATCAAATATCATCAAATATGATTAAATATGATCAAATATGATCAAATATGCACCATTATGATCAAATATGATCCAATATGACGCAATATGATTAAATATGATCAAATATGATCAAACATGATCAAATATCATCAAATATGACCAAATATGATCAAACATTCTAGAATCAGATCAAATATGAAGAAGAATGACCAAATGTAATCAAATACAAGCAACTATGATCAAATATGATGGAATATGATCAAATATGATCAAATATAATCAAAAATAATCAAATATAGTCCAATATGATCAAATATGATCAAATATGAACCATTATGATCAAATATGATCCAATATGACGAAATACGGTTAAATATGATCAAATATGATCAAGCATGATCAAATATCATCAAATGTGGCCAAATATGATCAAACATTCTAGAATCAGATCAAATATGAAGAAGAATGACCAAATGTAATCAAATACAAGCAACTATGATCAAATATGATGGAATATGATCAAATATGATCAAATATAATCAAAAATAATCAAATATAGTCCAATATGATCAAATATGATCAAATATGATCAAATATGATCAAATATGATCAAATATTATCAAATGTGACTAAATACGATCAAATATGTTCAAAAAATATCAAATGTCGTCCAATATGATCAATGTGATCAAATATGGTCAATCATAACCAAATATGGTCAAATATAATCAAATATGATAAAAAATGGTGGAGTATGATCAAATACTATCAAATATGATCAAAAATAGTAAAATGTAATCCAATATGATCAAGTATGATCAAATATGATCATATATGTTCAAATTGATCAAATATAATGCAATATGATCAAATATAATCAAATATGATCAAATATGGTCAAACATGACCAAATATGATCAAATATGATAAGAAATGACGGTGTTTGATGAAATGATCAAACATGATTAAATATGATCAAATATTCTCAAATAAGATCAAATAGGCTAAATACGACTAAATATGATCAAAAATTATCAAATATAGTCCAATATGATCAAATATGTACAAATATGGTCAAACAATCAAAATTACTCAAATATAGTCCAATATGATCAAATATGATCAAGTATGATCAAATGTGATCAAATATGATCAAATATGATCAAATCTCATCAAATATGATTAAACACGATCAAATATGATCAAAAATATCAAACGTGGTCCAATATGATCAGATATAATCAAATATGGTCAAATGTCAAATATGGTGAAACATGACCAAATATGGTCAAATATAATCGAATATGATCAAATATGATAAAACATATAGAGTATGATCAATTACTATCAAATATGATCAAATATGATCAAAAATGATCAAATATAGTCCAATATGATCAAACAAGATCAAATATGTTCAAATAAAATGAAATATGGTCAAATATAATCAAATATGATCAACTATGATAGAATATGGTCAAACATGACCAAATAAAGTCAAATATAATCAAATATGATAAAAAATGATGGAGTTTGATGAAATGTGATCAAATATGACTAAATATGATCAAATATTGTCAAGTATGATCAAATACAATCAATAATGATCAATTATCATCCAATATGATCAAATATGATCAAATATGATCAAATAGGATTAAATACGACTAAATATGATCAAAAATGATAAATAATGTCCAATATTATCAAATATGTACAAGTATGATCAAATATGATCAAGTACTATCAAATAGGGTCCAATGTGATCATATATAATGAAATACGATCAAATATGATCAAATATGATGAAATATGATGAAATATGATCAAATATGATCAAATATGATCAAATATAGTCAAATATGATCAAATATGAACAAATATTGTCAAATATTATAAAATCATATCAAATATCATCACTAAGTACTAAATATGATCAAATACAGGCAACTAAAATCAAATATGGTCAAATATGGTCAAATGTGATCAACTATGATCAAATATCATCAAATATGACCAAATATGGTTAAACATTATAGAATCAGATCAAATATGAACAAGAATGACCAAATGTAATCAAATATAAGCAACTATGATCAAATATAATGGAATATGAACAAATATAATCAAAAACAATCAAATATAGCCCAATATGAACAAATATGATCAAATATGATAAAATATGATCAAATATGATCAAATATCATCAAATGTGACTAAATACGACTAAATATGAGAAAAAGTGATGCAGTATGATCAAATACCATCAAATATGGTGAAAATTGGTAAATGTAGTCAATATGATCAAGTATGATCAAATACGATCATATATGTTCAAATTGGTCAAATATAATGAAATATGACCAAATATAATCAAATATGATCAAATATGGTCAAACATGACCAAATAAAGTAAAATATAATCAAAGATGATCAAATATGATAAAAAATGATGGAGTTTGATGAAATATGATCAAATATGGTTAAATGTGATCAAATATTATCAAATATGCTCAAATTAGATCAAATAGGCTAAATGCGACTAAATATGATCAAATATGTACAAATATGATCAAACATAACCAATAATACTCAAATATAGTCCAATATGATCAAATATGATCAAATATGATCAAGTATGATCAAATATGATCAAATATGATCAAGTATGATCAAATATGATCAAATATGATCAAATATCATCAAATATGATTAAACACGATCAAATATGTTCAAAAAATATCAAACGTGGTCCAATATGATCAAATATGGTCAAATATTGTCAAATATAATGAAATATGATCTAATATGACCAAATATGATCAAATATAATCAAATATGATAAAATATGATCAAATATGATTAAATATGATCAAATATTAACAAATATGATCAAATAAGATAAATATGGTCAAATATGATTAAATACGGTTAAATATGATAAAAAACGGTCAAATATAGTCCAATATGATCAAATATAAACAAAAATGTTCAAATATTATCAAATATCATCAAATATGATTAAATATGATCAAATATGATCAAATATACCATTATGATCAAATATGATCCAATATGACGCAATATGATTAAATATGATCAAATATGATCAAACATGATCAAATATCATCAAATATGACCAAATATGATCAAACATTCTAGAATCAGATCAAATATGAAGAAGAATGACCAAATGTAATCAAATACAAGCAACTATGATCAAATATGATGGAATATGATCAAATATGATCAAATATAATCAAAAATAATCAAATATAGTCCAATATGATCAAATATGATCAAATATGAACCATTATGATCAAATATGATCCAATATGACGAAATACGGTTAAATATGATCAAATATGATCAAGCATGATCAAATATCATCAAATGTGGCCAAATATGATCAAACATTCTAGAATCAGATCAAATATGAAGAAGAATGACCAAATGTAATCAAATACAAGCAACTATGATCAAATATGATGGAATATGATCAAATATGATCAAATATAATCAAAATAATCAAATATAGTCCAATATGATCAAATATGATCAAATATGATCAAATATGATCAAATATGATCAAATATTATCAAATGTGACTAAATACGATCAAATATGTTCAAAAAATATCAAATGTCGTCCAATATGATCAATGTGATCAAATATGGTCAATCATAACCAAATATGGTCAAATATAATCAAATATGATAAAAAATGGTGGAGTATGATCAAATACTATCAAATATGATCAAAAATAGTAAAATGTAATCCAATATGATCAAGTATGATCAAATATGATCATATATGTTCAAATTGATCAAATATAATGCAATATGATCAAATATAATCAAATATGATCAAATATGGTCAAACATGACCAAATATGATCAAATATGATAAGAAATGACGGTGTTTGATGAAATGTGATCAAACATGATTAAATATGATCAAATATTCTCAAATAAGATCAAATAGGCTAAATACGACTAAATATGATCAAAAATTATCAAATATAGTCCAATATGATCAAATATGTACAAATATGGTCAAACAATCAAAATTACTCAAATATAGTCCAATATGATCAAATATGATCAAGTATGATCAAATGTGATCAAATATGATCAAATATGATCAAATCTCATCAAATATGATTAAACACGATCAAATATGATCAAAAATATCAAACGTGGTCCAATATGATCAGATATAATCAAATATGGTCAAATGTCAAATATGGTGAAACATGACCAAATATGGTCAAATATAATCGAATATGATCAAATATGATAAAACATATAGAGTATGATCAATTACTATCAAATATGATCAAATATGATCAAAAATGATCAAATATAGTCCAATATGATCAAACAAGATCAAATATGTTCAAATAAAATGAAATATGGTCAAATATAATCAAATATGATCAACTATGATAGAATATGGTCAAACATGACCAAATAAAGTCAAATATAATCAAATATGATAAAAAATGATGGAGTTTGATGAAATGTGATCAAATATGACTAAATATGATCAAATATTATCAAGTATGATCAAATACAATCAATAATGATCAATTATCATCCAATATGATCAAATATGATCAAATATGATCAAATAGGATTAAATACGACTAAATATGATCAAAAATGATAAATAATGTCCAATATTATCAAATATGTACAAGTATGATCAAATATGATCAAGTACTATCAAATAGGGTCCAATATGATCATATATAATGAAATACGATCAAATATGATCAAATATGATGAAATATGATGAAATATGATCAAATATGATCAAATATAGTCAAATATGATCAAATATGAACAAATATTGTCAAATATTATAAAATCATATCAAATATCATCACTAAGTACTAAATATGATCAAATACAGGCAACTAAAATCAAATATGGTCAAATATGGTCAAATGTGATCAACTATGATCAAATATCATCAAATATGACCAAATATGGTTAAACATTATAGAATCAGATCAAATATGAACAAGAATGACCAAATGTAATCAAATATAAGCAACTATGATCAAATATAATGGAATATGATCAAATATAATCAAAAACAATCAAATATAGCCCAATATGAACAAATATGATCAAATATGATAAAATATGATCAAATATGATCAAATATCATCAAATGTGACTAAATACGACTAAATATGAGAAAAAGTGATGCAGTATGATCAAATACCATCAAATATGGTGAAAATTGGTAAAATGTAGTCGAATATGATCAAGTATGATCAAATACGATCATATATGTTCAAATTGGTCAAATATAATGAAATATGACCAAATATAATCAAATATGATCAAATATGGTCAAACATGACCAAATAAAGTAAAATATAATCAAAGATGATCAAATATGATAAAAAATGATGGAGTTTGATGAAATATGATCAAATATGGTTAAATGTGATCAAATATTATCAAATATGCTCAAATTAGATCAAATAGGCTAAATGCGACTAAATATGATCAAATATGTACAAATATGATCAAACATAACCAATAATACTCAAATATAGTCCAATATGATCAAATATGATCAAATATGATCAAGTATGATCAAATATGATCAAATATGATCAAGTATGATCAAATATGATCAAATATGATCAAATATCATCAAATATGATTAAACACGATCAAATATGTTCAAAAAATATCAAACGTGGTCCAATATGATCAAATATGGTCAAATATTGTCAAATATGATGAAACGTGACCAAATATGGTCAAATATAATCGAATATGATCAAATATGATCAAAAATGATCAAATATAATCCAATATAATCAAATATGATCAAATAAGATAAAATATGTTCAAATATGATCAAATAAAATGAAATATGATCAAATTTAATCAAATATGATCAAATATGATAAAATATGGTCAAACATGACCAAATAAAGTCAAATATAATCAAATATGATAAAAAATGATGGAGTTTGATGAAATACGATCAAATATGACTAAATATTATCAAGTATGATCAAATACGATCAAATATGATAGAATATGGTCAAACATGACCAAATAAAGTCAAATATAATCAAATATGATAAAAAATGATGGAGTTTGATGAAATACGATCAAATATGATTAAATATTATCAAGTATGATCAAATACGATCAAAAATGATCAATTATCATCCAATATGATCAAATAGGATTAAATACGACTAAACATGATCAAAAATGATCAAATAATGTCCAATATCATCAAATATGTACAAGTATGATCAAATATTATCAAATATCATCAAATATCATCAAATGTGAATAAATACGATCAAATATGATCAAATATGTTCAAAAAATATCAGGTGTGGTCCAATACGAACAATGCAATCAAATATGGTCAAATATTATCAAATATGGTCAAACATGACCAAATATGGTCAAATATAATCAAATATGAAAAAAAAATGATGCAGTATGATCAAATACTATCAAATATGACCAAAAATGGCAAAATGTAATCCAATATGATCAAGTATGATCAAATATGTTCATATATGTTCAAATTGGTCAAATACAATGAAATATGACCAAATATAATCAAATATGATCAAATATGGTCAAACATGACCAAATAAAGTAAAATATAAACAAATATGATCAAATATGATAAAAAATGATGGAGTTTGATGAAATCTGATCAAACATGGTTAAATGTGATCAAATATTATCAAATATGCTCAAAACTGGTCATATAGGCTAAATTCGACTAAATATGTTCAAAAATGATCAAATATAGTCCAATGTGATCAAATATGATCAAATATGACCAAGTAGGATCAAATATGATCAAATATGATCAAGTATGGTCAAATATGATCAAATATCATCAAATATGGTCAAACATGACCAAATAAAGTCAAATATAGTCAAATATGATAAAAATGATAGTTTGATGAAATGATCAAATATGACTAAATATGATCAAATATGAGCAAATATGATCAAATATGATCAATAAAATCAGATATAGTCCAATATGATCAAATATGTTCAAATATGGTCAAATATGATCAAATATGGTCAATAAAATCAGATATAGTCCAATATGATCAAATATGATGAAATATGATCAAATATCATGAAATATGATTAATTATGATCAAATATGATCAAATATGATCAATATGATCAAACATGATCAAATACGAGCAAATATGATAAAATATCATCAAAATAATCAAATATAGTCCAATATGATTAAATATGATTAAATATGGTCAAACATTATCAAATATGATCAAATATAGTCCAATATTATCAAATATGTACAAATCTGATCAAACATAATCAAAAATAATCAAATATAGTCCAATATGATTAGATATGATCAAGTATGGTCAAATATGATCAAATATGAGCAAATATGATCAAATATGGTCAATAAAATCAGATATAGTCCAATATGATCAAATATGATCAAATATCATGAAATATGATTAATTATGATCAAATATGATGAAATATGATCAAATATGATCAAATATGATCAAATATGATCAAATATGATCAAATACGAGCAAATATGATCAAATATCAACAAAATAATCAAATATAGTCCAATATGATTAAATATGATTAAATATGGTCAAACATTATCAAATATGATCAAATACAGTCCAATATTATCAAATATGTACAAATCTGATCAAACATAATCAAAAATAATCAAATATAGTCCAATATGGCTAAATATGATCAAGTATGATCAAATATGATCAAATATGATAAAATATGGTCAAACATGACCAAACAAAGTCAACTATAATCAAATATGATAAAAAATGATGGAGTTTGATGAAACATGATCAAATATGGCTAAATATGATCAAATATTATCAAGTATGATCAAATACGATCAAAAATGATCAATTATCATCCAATATGATCAAATATTATCCAATATGATCCAATAGGGTTAAATACGACTAAATGTGTTGAAAAATTATCAAATAATATCCATTATTGTCAAATATGTACAAGTATGATCAAATATGATCAAATGTGATCAAGTATTATGAAATATGATCAAATATAGTCCAATATGATAAAATATAATCAAATATTATCAAATATGAGCAAATATGATGAAATATGATCAATTATGATCAAATATTATCAAATATGATCAAAAACATCAGATATAATCCAATATGATCAAATATCATCAAATATGTTCAAATATGAACAAATGTGATCAAATATGATCAAATATCATCAAAATAATCAAATATAGTCCAATATGATTAAATATGGTCAAATATTATCAAATATGTTAAAAAATATCAAATGTGGTCCAATATAATCAATGTGATCAAATATGGTCAAATATTATCAAATATGGTCAAACATGACCAAATATGGTCAAATATTATCAAATATGATGCAGTATGATCAAATACTATCAAATATGATCAAAAATGGTAAAATGTAATCCAATATGGTCAAGTATGATCAAATATGATCATATATGTTCAAATTGGTCAAATATAATGAAATATGACCAAATACAATCAAATATGGTCAAACATGACCAAATAAAGTAAAATATAATCAAATATGATCACATATGATATAAAATGATGGAGTTTGATGAAATATGATGAAATACGGTTAAATGTGATCAAATATGCTCAAAACTGATCAAATGGGCTAAATACGACTAAATATGATAAAAATGATCAAATATAGTCCAATAGGGTCAAATATGTACAAATATGGTCAAACATAATCAAAAATACTCAAATATAGATCATATGATCAAAGATGATCAAATATGATCAAATATGATCAAATATGATCAAAATATAGTCCAATATGAGCAAATATCATCAAATATGATTAAACACGATCAAATATGGTCAAAAAATATCAAACGTGGTCCAATATAATCAAATATAACCAAATATGGTCAAACATAGTCAAATATGGTGAAACATGACCAAATATGGTCAAATATAATCGAACATGATCAAATATGATAAAAAATATGGTGTATGATCAATTACTTTCAAATATGATAAAATATGATCAAATAAGATCAAATATGTTTAAATATGATCAAATAAAATGAAATATGATCAAATTTAATCAAATATGATCAAATATGATAAAATATGGTCAAACATGACCAAATAAAGTCAACTATAATCAAATATGATAAAAAATGATGGAGTTTGATGAAATATGATCAAATATGACTAAATATAATCAAATATTATCAAGTATGACCAAATACGATCAAAAATGATCGATAATCATCCAATATGATCAAATATGATCAAATATTATCAAATATGATCCAATAGGATTAAATACGACTAAATATGATCAAAAATTATCAAATAATATCCAATATTGTCAAATATGTACAAGTATGATCAAATATGATCAAATATGATCAATTATGATCAAATATGATCAAATATGATCAAAAACATCAGATATAGACCAATATGATCAAATATCATCAAATATGTTCAAATATGAACAAATGTGATCAAATATGATCAAATATGATCAAATATTATCAAATATGAGCAAATATGTTCAAATATTATCAAAATAATCAAATATAGCCCAATATGATTAAATATGGTCAAATATTACCAAATATGTTCAAAAAATGTCAAATGTGGTCCAATATGATCAATGTAATCAAATATGGTCAAATATTATCAAATATGATCAAACATGACCAAATATGGTCAAATATTATCAAATATGATAAAAAAATGATGCAGTATGATCAAATACTATCAAATATGATCAAAAATGGTAAAATGTAATCCAGTATGGTCAAGTATGATCAAATATGATCATATATGTTGTTCAAATTTGTCAAATATAATGAAATATGACCAAACATAATCAAATATGATCAAATATGGTCAAACATGACCAAATAAAGTAAAATATAATCAAATATGATATAAAATGATGGGGTTTGATGAAATATGATCAAATACGGTTAAATGTGGTCAAATATGCTCAAAACTCATCAAATAGACTAAATACGACTAAATATGATCAAAAATGATCAAATATAGTCCAATATGATCAAATATGTACAAATATGATCATACATAATCAAAAATACTCAAATATAAATCATATGATCAAATATGATCAAATATGAGCAAATATGATCAAATATGATCAAATATGATCAAATATGATAAAAAATGATCAAATATGAGCAAATATGATCAAATATCATCAAAATAATCAAATATAGTCCAGTATGATCAAATATGATTGAATATAGTCAAATATTATCAAATATGATCAAATATAGTCCAATATGATTAAATATGGTCAAATATGATCAAATATGTTCGAATATGATCAAATAAAATGAAATATGATCAAATTTAATCATATATGATCAAATATGATAAAATATGGTCAAGCATGACCAAATAAAGTCAAATATAACCAAATATTATAAAAAATATGGAGTTTGATGAAATTTGATCAAATATGACTAAATATGATCAAATATTATCAAGTATGATCAAATACGATCAAAATGATCAAATTATCAATATTATCAATATTATCAAGTATGGTCAAATATGATCAGATATGATTAAGTATTATCAAATATCATCAAATATGGTTCAATATGATCAAATATAATGAAATTAGATTAAATATGATCAAATATGATCAATTATGATCAAATATCATCAAATACGTTCAAATATGAATAAATATGATCAAATATAAACAAATATCATTAAATATGATCAAATATGATCAAATAGCATGAAATATGATTAATTATAATCAAACATGATCAAATATGATCAAACATGATCAAATATGATCAAATATGATCAAATAACATCAAAATAATCAAATATAGTCCAACATGATCAAATATGATTAAATATGGTAAAATATTATCAAATAGGATTAAATACGACTAAATATGGTCGACAATGATCAAATATAGTCCAATATGATCAAATATGTACAAATATGATCAAATATAATCAAAAATAGTCAAATATAGTCCAATCTGATCGAATATGATCAAATATGATCAAATATGATCAAATATCATCAAATATGATTAAATACGATCAAATATGTTCAAATATGAAAAAAAATATCAAATGTGGTCCAATATGATCAAATATAATCAAATATGGTCATATATTATCAAATATGGTCAAATATAATCAAATATGATCAAATGTGATAAAAATGATGGAGGAGGATAAATTACTATCAAATATGATCAAATATAATGAAATATGATCAAATTTAATCAAATACGATCAAATATGGTCAAATATGACCAAACAAGGTCAAATTTAATCAAATACGATAAAAAATGATGGAATTTGATGAAATGTGATCAAATATGATCAAATATAATCAAATATGATCAAATATGATCAAAAATGATCAAATATAATTCAATATGATCAAATATGATCAAATATGATCAAGTACGATCAAATATGATCAAATATCATGAAATATGATAAAATACGATCAAATATGATCAAATATGATAAAAAATATCAAATGTGGTCCAATATGATCAAATATAATCAAATATAGTCAAATATTATCAAATATGGTCAAGCATGACCAAATGTGGTCAAATATAAACAAATGTGATTAAATATAATAAAAAATGATGCAGTTCGATCAAATCTGTTCAAATATGATTAAATATGAACAAATATTATCATATAAGATCAAATATGATCGAATATAATCTAATATTATTAAATATGATCAAATATGATCAAATAGGATTAAATACCACTAAATATGATCAAAAATGATAAAATATAGTTCAATGTGATCAAATAGGGTCAAACATGTACAAATATGATAAAATATGGTCAAATTAGAACCAATATGTTCTATTATGATCAAATATTATCAAATATGATCATAGATGATAGAAAATGATATAATATGCTGAAATCTGATCAAACATGTTCAAATGTGATAAAATATAATCAAGCATTATAATATATGTTACAATATAACCAAATACGAACAAATACTATCAAATAATATCAAATATGATCAAATATGCTCAAATATAATCAAAATTATCAAAAATATCAAATATGGTCCAATATGATCAAATATAATCAAATATGGTTAAATTTTATCAAATATGGTCAAATATAATTAAATCTGATTGAATATGATAAAAAATAATGGAGTATGATCAATTACTATCAAATATGATCAAAAATGGTCAAATATAATCCAATATGATCAAATATGATCAAATATAATCAAATATGATCAAACATGATCAAATATGGTCAAACATGACAAATATGGTCAAATATAATCAAATATGATCAAATATAATAAAAAATTATGGAGTTCGATCAAATATAATCAAATATGATTAAATATGATCAAATATTATCAAATATGATCAAATATGATAAAATAGGATTAAATACCACTAAATTTGATCAAAAATGATAAAATTTAGTTCAGTATGATCAAATACGATCAAGTATGATCAAATATGGTCAAATTAGAACAAATGTGTTTAATTATGATCAAATATGATGATATATGTTCAAATATGATCAATTATTATCAAACAAGATCAACTATGATAAAATGTGTTCAAATATTGTAAAATAAGGTCAAATATGATTAAGAACTGCCAAATATGATCAAATACAAGCATATTTCATCAAATATGGTCAAACATGTTCAAATGTGATAAAATACAATAAAAAATTGTCAAATATGTTCAAATATGACCAAATAAGGGTGAATACTATCAAATACGATCTAATACGATCAATTACGATCAAATAATATCAAAAATACTCAAATATAATCCAATATGATCAAAGATGATCAAATATGTTCAAATATGATCAAATATGGTCAAATTAGAACAAATGTGCTTAATTATAATCAAATATGATGATATATGTTCAAATATGATCAAATATTATCAAACAAGATCAAATATGATAAAATGTGTTCAAATATTGTAAAATAAGGTCAAATATGATTAAGAACCAAATAAGGATGAATACTATCAAATACGATCTAATACGATCAATTACGATCAAATAATATCAAAAATACTCAAATATAATCCAATATGATCAAAGATGATCAAATATGTTCAAATATGATCAAATATGATCAAATATGAAAATATATGGTCAAATATCATCAAACATGGTCAAATAATATCAAATATGGTACAACATGATCAAATATAATCAAATATGGTCAAATATGATCAAATATGTTCAAACATGACGAAATATGGTCAAATATAATCAAATATGATAAAAAATGATGGAGTATGACCAAATATTATCAAAAATAATCAAATATAATCCAATATGATCAAATATGTTCAAATATGATCAAACATAAATAAATATGGTCAAATATAATCAAATATGATCAAATAATATCAAATATGATCGAATATGATAAAAAATGATGGAGTATGACCAAATATTATCAAAAATGATCAAATATAATCCAATATGATCAAATATAATCAAATACGATCAAATATGGTCAAATATGGTCAAACATGACCAAACATGGTCAAACATAGTCAAATATGATCAAATATGGTAAAAAATGATGGAGTTTGCTCAAACGTGATAAAATATGATTAAATCTGATCAAATATTATCAAATGTGATCAAACATGATCAAAAATGATCAAATATAATCCAATATGATCAGATATGATCAAATATAATCAAATATAATCAAATATAATAAAAAATGATGGAGTTCAATCAAATGTGATCAAATATGATTAAATATGATCAAATATAATCATATATGATTAAATATGACCAAAAATAATGAAATATAATTCAATATGATCGAATATGTTCAAATATTATCGAATATGATCAAATATGATCAAATAGCATTAAATACCACTAAATATGATCAAAATGATAAAATTTAGTTCAGTATGATCAAATATGATCAAGTATGATCAAATATGATGATATATGTTCAAATATGATCAAATATATAATATATATAGATATGATAAAAAATGATCGAATATGCTCAAATATTGTCAAATATGATCATACATAATAAAATATGGTCAAATATGTTCAAATATTGTAAAATCAGGTCAAATATGATTAAGAACTGCCAAATATGATCAAATACAAGCATATTTCATCAAATATGACCAAATATGGTCAAACATGATCAAATGTGATAAAATACAAAAAAAAATTATCAAATATGTTCAAATAAGAATGAATACTATCAAATACAATCTAATACGATGAATTACGATCAAATATTATAAAATACGAACAAATATGAACAAATACGATCAAATATAAGCAAATATGATCAAATATCATCAAAAACTATCTAATATAATCCAATATGATCAAAAATGATCAAATATGTTCTAATATGGTCAAATATAATCAAATATGAACAAATATGGTCAAATATAATCAAATATGATCAAACAATATCAAATATGGTACAACATGATCAAATATAATCAAATATGGTCAAATATGATCAAATATGTTCGAACATGACCAAATATTGTCAAATATAGTCAAATATGATAAAAAATGATGGAGTATGATCAAATATTATCAAAAATGTTCAATTATAATCCAATATGATAAAATATAATCGAATATGATCAAATATGTTCAAATATCATCGAATATAATCAAATACGATCAAATATATTCAAATATGATCAAATATGGTCAAGTATAGTCAAGCATGACCAAAAATGGTCAAACATAATCAAATATGAACAAATATGATAAAAAATGATGGAATTTGGTCAAATGTGATTAAATATCGTAAAATATTATCAAATGTGGTCAAATATGACCAAAAATGATCAAATATGATAAACAATTATAGAGTTCGATCAAATGAGATCAAATATGATTAAATATGGTCAAATATTCTCATATATGATCAAATATGATCAAAAATGATCAAATATAATCCAATACGGTCAAATATTATAAAATATGATCGAATATGATCAAATAGGATTAAATACGACTAAATATGGTCAAAATTGATAAAATATAGTTCAATATGATCAAATATGATCAAATATGTACATATATGATAAAATATGATCAAATGTGATCAAATATGGTCAAATTGGGACAAATATGTTCAATTATGGTCAAATATGATGAAGTATGGTCAAATATGATCAAATATTATCAAATATGATAAAAAATGATCGAATATGCTCAAATATCGTCAACTATGATCAAACATGTTCAAATGTGATAAAATATAATCAAACATTATGATATATGTTCAAATATGACCAAATACGAATAAATACTATTAAATACGATCTAATACGATCAATTGCGGTCAAATAAATATGATCAAATATAAGCAAATATGATCAAATCTGATCAAAAATAATCAAATATAATCAAATATGTTCAAATATGGTCAAGTATGATCAAATATGGTCAAGTATGACCAAATATGATCAAATAATATCAAATATGGTACATCACGATCAAATATAATCAAATATGATAAAAAATGATGGAGTATGACCAAATATGATCGAATATGATCAAATATGATCAAATATGGTCAAATGTGGTCAAACATGACGAAATATGGTCAAACATAATCAAATATGTTTAAATATGTTAAAAAATGATGGAGATTGCTCAAATGTGATCAAATATGATTAAATATGATCAAATATTATCAAATGTGATCAAATATGATCAAAAATGATCAAATATAATCCAATATGATCAAATATGATCAAATATGATCAAATATGTTCAAATATTATCAAATATAATCAAATATAATCAAATATGATCAAATATGCACAAATATGATCAAAAATAGTCAAGGGTAGTCCAATATGATCAAATCTGTTCAAATATGATCTAATATGATCAAATATGGTCAAATATGATCAAATATGGTCAAACATGGCCAAATATGGTCAAATATAGTCAAATATGATCAAATATGGTAAAAAATGATGGAGTATGATCAAATATCTAATATTATCAAATTTGATCAGATATGATCAAATATGATCAAATATGATCAAATATGTACAAATATGATCAAATATAATCAAATATAGTCCAATCTGATCAAATATGATCAAGTAAGGTCAAATATCAAAATATGGTCAAATATCATCAAATATGATTAAATACGATCAAATATTGTCTAATATAGTCAAATATAATCAAATATAATCAAATATAATAAAAAATGGTGGAGTATGATCAATTACTATCAAATATGGTTAAATACGGTCAAAAATGATCAAATATAATCCAATATGATCACTTATGATCAAATATGACCAAATATGATCAAATATGGTCAAATATGTTCAAATACGCTCATATATGGTCAAAGATAATGAAATATGATCAAATTTAATCAAATATAATCAAATATGACCTAATAAGATAAAAAATGATGGAGCTTGATCAAATATGACTAAATATGATCAAATGTTATCAAATATGACCAAATATGATAAAAAATGATCAAAAATAATTCAATATGATAAAATATAATCAAATATGCTCATATATGATCAAATAGGACTAAATACGACTAAATATGATGAAAAATGATCAAATATAGTCAAATACGATCAACTATATACAAATGTAATGCAATATGATCAAATATGATCAAATATGATCAAATATGGTCTAATATGGTCCAATATGGTGAATTATAATCAAATATGATCGAATATGATCAAACATGATCAAATATGATCAAATATGATCAAAAATAATCAAATATAGTCCAATATGATCAAATATGATCAAATATGGTCAAATATGATAAAAAACAATCAAATATGATCAAATATGGTAAAATATGATCAAAGATGATCTAATATGGTTCAACATGATCAAATATAATCAAATATTGTCAATTATGATCAAATATGGTCAAATATGATCAAATATGATCAAATATGGTCAAATATGATGAAATATGATCAAATATGATCAAATATGATCAAATATGATCAAATATGATCAAATATGAATAAATATGATCAAATATGATCAAAAATAATCAAATATGATCAATTATGATCAAATATGATAAAATATGATCAAATATGATCAAATAAGATCATAAATAATCAAATATAGTCCAATATGATTAAGTATGATCAAATATGTTCAAATATGATTGAATATGATCAAATATGTTAAAAAGTGAGCAAATATGATCAAATATAAGCAAATATGTACAAATATGGTCAAATATGATCTAATATGATCAATTATGATCAAATATGAGCAAATATGATCAAATATGATAAAATATGATCAAATATGATCAAATATGATCAAATATGATCAAATATGATCAAAAATAATCAAATATAGTCCAATATGATTAAGTATGATCAAATATGTTCAAATATGATTGAATATGATCAAATATGTTAAAAAGTGAGCAAATATGATCAAATATAAGCAAATATGTACAAATATGGTCAAATATGATCTAATATGATCAATTATGATCAAATATGAGCAAATGATCAAATATGATCAAATATGATCAAATATGATAAAATATGATCAAATATGATCAAATATGATCAAATATGGTCAAATATGATCAAAGATGATCAAATATGGTTCAACATGGTCAAATATAGTCAAATATGGTCAATTATGATCAAATATGATAAAAGATGATCAAATGTGATGAAATATGATCAAATATGACCAAATATGATCAAATATGATCAAATATGATCAAATATGATCAAAAATAATCAAACATAGTCCAACGTGTTCAAGTACAATCATATATGTTCAAATATGATCGATTATGATCAAATATGGTCAATTATGATCAAATATGTTAAAAAATGAGCGAATATGGTCAAATATAAGCAAATATGTACAAATATGATCAAAGATGATCAAATATGATCAATTATGATCAAATATGATCAATTATGATCAAATATGAGCAAATATGATCAAATATGTACAAATATGATCAAATAGAATCAAAAATAATCAAATATAGTCCAATTTGATCAAATATGATCAAATATGATCAAGTATGATCAAATATCATCAAGTATGGTCAAATATCATCAATTATGATTAAATACGATCAAATATGATGAAATATATGATCAAATATGATCAAAAAATATCAAATGTGGTCCAATATTTATAGGTAAATGTATATATGGTAAATATAATAAGATACCAATAATGGTCTAATATTGGGTCTCCCCTGGGATTTTCCTATCCAAATTATTCCTCATCCTTATTCTTCCTATGTATGTCTTCCTATGGATTAAAGTCAAATTAAAAATAAGATGGCTGTGGTTTATTATAAATTGGACGTAAAATCTGATTATGTCCAATAATGTCATCAAAGTATAACTTTGATTCATCAGCATTATGGGTCTAATCTTAATGATCCCAACATCTTGAACAATTACAATGATATATTGTTTCTATCTGAAACAAGTCTCCTTTAAATGATCAGACTTGCAATTTTCAATACCATCTTCATCTAACTTTGATATAAAGGAGGCATGTGCTACATCAAGGACAAATTGCTTGCAAATTTCTTCCAAAAATAAAAATTTCGACGTGATTTGGTTTATACATTCTGGTCCAAATTTTGTGAAACTACTGTTGATATAGGTCTCCTAATGACAGCAATTTCAAGAGTTCTTCGATCTTAGTATGAAAGTTGACTATCTTGTCTCAGTTTCCATCTATGTCTCATTTGTAGGCGATTTCAATGTTCATAATCTAGTTGGCAATTTTCATCTATACAAATTGGTCATAGTGCAGAAACATTTGCTATTTCATGTGATCTCACAAAATGATTTCTGAACCCACAAGAATCTGATAATAACCATAATCACATCTTCTAGATCTCTTTCTTACATCAAACTATGTTTATAAAACTTCCGTTCTTTCGTTAGGTCTTTCCGACCATTGTCTAATAAAAATCATTTCTACTGTACCTAATTTGTTGTTCGCAAAACCGATAGAAACTTGTAGTGTTTTAAGTCAGCTCGATGGAGTGATTTACGATCTTTGCAACCTTTCCATGGCGTGAATATTGTTTTAAGTCGTCTTCTTCGGACATCACTCTTTCAGTATCTGAAGTCATCCTCATAATGGAGTTATACATTCAAAAACAGTACCATGTAGGTCATTCACGTTCCCAATGATTCAATAAGGTTGTTCTGATGCAATATCTTTAAAAATAAATGTTACATTAAATGGAAATCTAATAAATCGGTTGACAGTCATGTAGAATACGTTGGTGCTAGAAATATCTGCAAATGCAATGAACTAGCTACATCTCCTTTAGGCAGTCGTAAATTTTGGTCTTTAGCAAAAGCCATTAGTAAAAACTTTCGAACATCTTCATTTTGACATCTATTGACGGATCAGTAGTTGCTGATTCTGTAGACAAAGCCAACGTTTTGTGGATTTGTTTGCATCAAACTCGTGTCTCAATGATTCTGGAAAAGATGTGCCCTAGTCAACTCTTCTTCATACGTTATGAAACCAATTCATTGGATACAAGCTCTGGAATCGATCATCAGTAGGCTTGATCTCAATAGATGGCCCAGACGGTATCCCAGCTATTGTCTTAAAGAAATGTTCTGAACTAGTACCAGTCTATCTAAGCTTTATACGATCTCTATACCTTCTGAATTCCTTCATCATGGAAGTTAGCAAATGTTCAACCTATTCAAAAAGGTGATAAGACCGATCCTCAAATTACAGACCAATTGCCATCACTTCCATTTTGTCTAAAATCATGGAAAAATCCATCAATATGGTTTATGCAAAGCCGTTCAACAGGCGATCTTCTTCATATGTGACCCAAGTTTGGAACAATACACTAGAGCAGTCCGTTGAAACAGTTGTAGTCGCTTTAGATATCTCAAAGGCATTTGACCAAGTTTGGCATAATATACTTGCCAAATATCGTTTGGGTTAAATGATATGCTCATCAACTGGGTTTCTAGTTTCCTTGATAAAAGACCAATATGTCGTAGTTGATGGCTTCTTTTCAAAAAGTTAGCATTAAGCTACCAAGGGATCCGTTATAGCGCCTACACTTTTTGATGTACATAAACGACCGTATTTCTTCAACAACTAAATCCATTGCTTTGCTGACGATAGCACTCTTCACTGTAGTTCATCTCAGTCTACATAGTGATAATCCACCTTCTATGTCAATTCAAGAAATTAAAGCTGAAATGGCAAATTCAATCAACAAAGACATTCAATATTCTCGAATGAAACAATAATCTAGTTAAATTTAATGCTAACAAAACCCATGTTTATGTCAAAAAAGATCCATCATTTCCTGTTGTAAGTATGAATGGATCAGTTCAAGTTTCAGACTCTATTACTCTGTTGGGTATGACTGTATCTTCAAATTCTCATGGGTTGACCATCTTCTGTCAGCTACCAAAAGCTACTCGTAAAATAGGCTTTTGTACAGATCTAAGCAGTACTTTACCTCTCGACAACTCCTTGCTGTATAAGGCCCAAATTAGGCCTCATCTGAAATATAATTCTCACCTTTAGTACAATACGCTCTCGATATCGTTGATCGTATTCAAAAGAGATTAGGCTTATAAATGATCCTTAACTTCTCACATCAGTCCCTTGAGCATAGAAGGATGGTTTCAGTTCTTTCTTTGTATTATCGTTATTACAACGGCTATGTGCTGGTGAATTACATTCTTTGATACCATCTCCGGCTATCTTTGAGAAACATGGTTCGATTCACATCATCAGTTTGCAGTACAAATCTCCACTTGTCGTACCAAACGGGCGCAATCCACATTTTTCTACACGGCTTCTAAACTCTGGAATGATCTCCTAGTTCCTGTTTTTCACTTATGATATGAGAAAATTTAAGTGGCTGTTCGTAGGCATCTATTGGCAATTCATTATCCCTCTATCCATCCTCCTAAGTGTTCCTGAGTGCTTTAGAACGATAGGCCTGTTCAGGTCCACAATCATAAAAAAAATATGATCAAATATAATCAAATATGATCAAACATGACCAAATATGGTCAAATATGATAACAAAATGGTGGAGTATGATCAATTACACTCCAACAAGATCAAATACGATCAAAACTAATCAAATATAATCCAATATGATCACTTATTATCAAATATGACCCAATATGGTCAAATATGATCAAATATGATCAAATACGTTCAAATATGATCAAATATAATGAAATATTATCAAATTTAATCAAATATAATCAAATATGACCAAATATGATAAAAAACGATGGAGTTTGATGAAATGTGATCAAATACGACTAAATATGATCAAATATTATCAAATTTGATCAAATATCATAAAAATGGTCAAATATAATTCAATATGATCAAATGTGATCAAATATTTTCAAATATGCTCAAATATGATCAAATAGGATTAAATACGACTAAATGTGATGAAAAATGATCAAATATAGTCAAATACGATCAAATATGTACAAATATAATGCAATATGATCAAATGTGATCAAATATGATCAAATATTACAAAATATGATCAAATATGGTAAAACATGATCAAATATGAGCAAATATGATCAAATATGATCAAAAATAATCAAATATAGTCCAATATGATATAATACGTTCAAATATGGTCAAATATAAGCAAATATCAAATATGATCAAAAATAATCAAATATGACCAAATATGATCAAATATGATCAAATATGATCAAATATGATCAAATATGATCAAATATGGTCAAATATAATCAAAGATGATCAAATATGGTTTAAATTGATCAAATATAATCTCATATGGTCAATTATGATCAAATATGATAAAATATGATCAAATATGTTCAAATATGATCAAAAATTATAAAATATAGTCCAATATGATCAAGTATGATCAAATATGTTCAAATATGATCAAATATGTTAAAAAATGAGCTAATATGATCAAAAATATTCAAATATGATCAAATATGATCAATTATGATCAAATATGAGCAAATATGATCAAATATGGTAAAAAATAATCAAATATAGTCCAATATGTTCAAATATGATCAAATATAAGCAAATATGATCAAATATGATCAAATATTATTAAATATGATCAAATATGATCAAATATGATCAAATATGTTCATATATGATCAAATATAATCAAATATGATCAAATATGATAAAATATGATAAAATATGAGCACATGTGATCAAATATATTCAAAAATAATCAAATATAGTCCTATATGATCAAATATGTTCAAATATGACTAATACGATCAAATATGATCAAATATGATCAAGTATCATCAAATATCATTAAATACGATCATATACGATCAAATATAATCAAATATAATCAAAAAATATTAAACGTGGTCCAATATGATCAAATATAATCAAACATGTTCAATTTTATCATATATGGTGAAACATGACCAAATATGGTCTAATATAATCAAATATGATCAAATATGATAAAAAATGATGGAGTATGATCAAAAATGGTCAAATATAATGCAATATGATCAAATATGATCAAATATGATCAAATATGATCAAATATGTTCAAATATGATCAAATATAATCAAATTGATCAAACATGATCGAATATGGTCAAATATAATTAAATATGATAAAGGATGATGGAGTTTGATCAAATGTGATGAAATATTGTCATATGGTCAAATATAATCCAATATGATCAAAAATGATCAAATATGATCAAATATGATCAAATAGGATTAAATACGACTAAATATGGTCAAAAATGGTAAAATATAGTTCAATATGATCAAATATGATCAAATATGTACAAATTTGGTAAAATATGATCAAATATGATCAAATATTGTCAAATTAAAACAAATATGTTCATTTATGATCAAATATGATCAAATATGTACAAATATGGTAAAATATGATCAAATATTATCAAATATGATAAAAAATGGTCGTATATGCTCAAATATCGTCAAATATTATCAAACATGTTCTACTGTGATAAAATATAATCAAACATTATGATATATGTTCAAATACGACCAAATACGAACAAATACTATCAAATACGGTCAATTACGATCAAATAATATCAAATATGGTCAAATACGATCAAATATGCTCAAATATGGTTTAAAATGATCAAATATAAGCAAATATGATCAAATACGTTCAAATATGATCAAATATGGTCAAATATAATAATAAATGATCGAATACGCTCTAATATCAAACATGTTCAAATGTAATAAAACATAATCAAACAGCGTGATATATGTTCAAATATGACCAAATACGGACAAATACTATCAAATACGATCAAATAATAACAAATATGATCAAATATGATCAAATATGATGAAATATGATCAATTGCGATCAAATATGATCAAATATAAGCAAATATGATCAAATATGATTAAAAATAATCAAATATAATCCAATATGATCAAGTATGTTCAAATATGATCAAATATCATCAAAAATGAATAAATGTGATCAAATATGGTCAAATATGAGAAAATATGGTCAAGTACGATCAAATATGATCAAGTAATATCAAATACGGTGGAGCATGATCAAATATAATCAAATATGGTCAAATATGATCAAAAATCGTCAAATATAATACAATATGATCAAATATGTTTAAATATGATCAAATATGATCAAATATAATCAAGTATGGTCAAATATCATCAAAAATGATTAAATGTGATAATATATGATCAAATATGGTTAAAAATAGTAAAATATAGTCCAATATGATCAAATATGTTCAAATATGATCAAATATGATCAAATATAATCAAATATGGTCAATTATCATCAAAAATGACTAAATATGATCAAATATGGTCAAATATGAGAAAATATAGTCAAATATGCTCAAAAATGATCAAATAATATCAAATATGGTGCAGCATGATCAAATATAATCAAATATGGTCAAATATGATCAAATGTGGTCAAACATGACCATAAATGGTCAAATATAATCAAATATGATAAAAAATAATGCAGTGTGATCAAATGTGATAAAATATGATTAGATATGGTCAAATATAATCAAATATCATCAAATATGGTCAAATAGGGTTAAATACGGCTAAATATGATCGAAAATGATCAAACATAGACCAATATGATCAAATATGATCAAAAATAATCAAATATAGTCCAATATGATGAAATATGATAAAACATGTACAAATATGATCAAACATGATCAAATATGATCCAAAATTATCAAATATGATCAAATATGATCAAAAATAATCAAATATAGTCCATTATGATCAAATATGATTAAATATGATAAAATCTGTTCAAACATGATTAAATATGGTGAAATATGTTCAAATATAGCCAAATATGGTCAAATACAAACAAATGTTCAAATAAGATAAAAAATGGTTAAATATGAACAAATATGATCAAATATGATCAAATATAATCAAATATGATCAAATATGATCAAATATGATCAAATATGATCAAATATGATAAAATATGATCAAATATGAGCACATCAAACATTATCAAAAATAATCAAATATAGTCCAATATGATCAAATATGATCAAATACGTTCAAATATTATCAAATATGATCAAAAACGATCAAATATGATCAAATATAGTCAAATATGATCAAATATGGTCAAATATGGTCAAAAAATCAAATATATTCCAATATGATAAAATATGATTAAATATGTCCAAGTATGATCAAAAATAATCAAATATGATCAAATACGTTCAAATATAATCAAATAAGATCAAATATGATAAAAAATGATGGAGTTTGTTGAAATGTGATCAAATATGACTAAACACGATCAAATATAATCAAATATGATCAAATATGAACAAATATGATCAAATATGGTCTAATATGAACAAATATAATCAAATATGAAATGTGATGAAATATGATCAAATATAAGCAAATATGATCAAATATGATCAAATATGTTCAAATATGACCAATATTATCAAATATGATCAAATATGATAAAAAATATAAAATATGGTCCAATACGGTCAAATATAATCAAATATGGTCAAATATTATCAAATATGGTCAAACATGACCAAATATGGTCAAATATAATCAAATATGATCAAATATTATAGAAAATGATGGAGTATGATTAATTACTATCAAAATGATCAAATATATGCCAATATGATCAAATATGTTCAAATATGATCATATATAATCAAATATGGTCATATATAATCAAATTGATAAAACATGATCAAATATGATAAAAAATGATGGAGTTTGATTAAATGTGATCAAATATGATTAAATATGATCATATATTATCATATATGTTCAAATATGATCAAAAATGATCAAATATAATCCAATATGATCAAATATGATCAAATATTATCAAATATGATCAAATATGATCAAATAGGATTAAATACGGGTAAATATGATCAAAAATGATAAAACATAGTTCAATATGATCAAATATGTACAAATATGGTAAAATATTATCAAATATGGTCAAATTAGAACAAATGTGTTCATTTATGGACAATTATGTTCTAATATGTACAAATATGGTAAAATATGTTCAAATATTATCAAATATGCTAAAAAATGGTCGAATATGCCCAAATACCGTCAAATATGATCGAACATGTTCAAATGTGATAAAATATAATCAAACATTATGATATGTGTTCATATATGACCAAATACGAACAATTCTATCAAATAATGTCAAATATGATGAAATATCATCAAATATGGTCAAATATAAGCAAATATTATCAAATATGATCAAAAATAATCTAATATAATCCAATGTGATCAAATATGTTCAAATATGATCAAATATGTTCACATATAATCAAATACGGTCAAATACCATCAAAAACGATCAAATATGATCAAATATTAAAATATGACCAAATATGATCAAATAATATCAAATATGGTAGAGCATAATCAAATATAGTCAAATATTGTCAAATATGATCCAATGTGGTCAAACATGACCAAATATGGTCAAATATAGTCAAATATGATAAGAAATGACGGAGTGTTGTCAAATGTTATCAAATATGATTAAATATGATCAAGTATTATCAAATATGATCAAATATGATCAAATATAATCAAATATGTACACATATGATCAAATATAATCAAATATGATCAAATATGTTCAAATATGGTCCAATATGATCAAATATGATCAAATATGATCAAATATGGTCAAATATGATCAAATATGATCAAATGTGGTCAAATCTGTTTAAATATGATCAAATTTATTCAAATATGATCAAATATGTTCAAATATGACCAACTATGATCAAATATGATCAAATACAATCAAATATGATCAAATATGGTCAAAAAATTCAAATATAATCCAATATAATCAAATATGGTCAAATATGATCAAATATAAACAAATATTGTCAAATATGATAAAAACTAATTAAATATGATCAAATATGATCAAATATGATCAAATATGATCAAATATGATGAAATATGATCAAATATTATCAAGTGTGATCAAATATGATCAAATATGATAAAAGAATATCAAATATGGTGGAGCATCATCAAATATAGTCAAATATGGTCAAATACGATCAAAAATAATCAAATATAGCCCAATATGATCAAATATAATCAAATACGTTCAAATATTATCAAATATGATCAAATATGATCAAATATGGTCAAATATGATCAAATATGATCAAATATGGTCAAATATGCTCAAATATGGTCAAAAAAAAATCAAATATAGTCCAATATGATAAAATATGATCAAATATGTTCTAATATGATTAAACATAAGCCAATATAATCAAATATGATCAAATATAGTCAAATATGATCAAATCTATTCAAATATGATTAAATATGATCAAATATGGTCAAATATGATCAAATATAGCCAAATATTGTCAAATATGATCAAATGTGGTCAAAAATGACCAAATATGGTCAATTATAACCAAGTATGATAAAAAATAATGTAGTGTGATCAAATGTGATCAAATATGATTAAATATGGTCAAATATAATCAAATATCATCAAATATGGTCAAATATGGTCAAATAGGATTAAATACGTCTAAATATGGTCAAAAATGATCAAACAAAGTCCAATATGATGAAATATGATTAAATACGTTCAAATATTATCAAATAAAACCAAATATGATCAAATATGATCAAATATGATCAAATATGATCAAATATGGTCAAAAAAAATCAAATATAGTCCAATATGATAAAATATGATCAAATATGATCAAATATGATTAAACATAAGCAAATATAATCAAATATTATCAAAAATAATCAAATATGATCAAATATGATCAAGTCTATTCAAATATGATTAAATATGATCAAATATAATCGAATATGGTCAAATACAAACAAATATGCTCAAATATGATAAAAAATGATTAAATATGATCAAATATGGTCTAATATTAACAAATATAATCAAATATGGTCAAATGTGATCAAATGTGGTCAAACATGACCAAATATGGTCAAATATAATCAAATATGACCAAATATGATAAAAAATGGTGGAGTGTGATCAAATGTGATTAAATATGATTAAATATGATCAAATATTATCAAATATGATCAAATATGGTCAAAATGGCCAAATATAATCCAATATGAGCAAATATGATAAAATATGGTCAAACATGATCAAATGTCTCCAAATATGGTCAAATATGATCAAATGTGGTCAAACATGACCAAATATGGTCAAATACAATCAAATATGATAAAAAATGATGGAGTGTGATCAAATGTGATTAAATAAATTTAAATATGATCAAATATTATCAAATATGATCAAATATGTTCAAATATGATTAAACATAAGCAAATATAATCAAATATAGTATAGTATGATAGTATGATCAAATATTATCAAATATGCTAAAAAATGGTCGAATATGCCCAAATACCGTCAAATATGATCGAACATGTTCAAATGTGATAAAATATAATCAAACATTATGATATGTGTTCATATATGACCAAATACGAACAATTCTATCAAATAATGTCAAATATGATGAAATATCATCAAATGTGGTCAAATATAAGCAAATATTATCAAATATGATCAAAAATAATCTAATATAATCCAATGTGATCAAATATGTTCAAATATGATCAAATATGTTCACATATAATCAAATACGGTCAAATACCATCAAAAACGATTAAATATGATCAAATATGCTAAAATATGACCAAATATGATCAAATAATATCAAATATGGTAGAGCATAATCAAATATAGTCAAATATTGTCAAATATGATCAAATGTGGTCAAACATGACCAAATATGGTCAAATATAGTCAAATATGATAAGAAATGACGGAGTGTTGTCAAATGTTATCAAATATGATTAAATATGATCAAGTATTATCAAATATGATCAAATATGATCAAATATAATCAAATATGTACACATATGATCAAATATAATCAAATATGATCAAATATGTTCAAATATGGTCCAATATGATCAAATATGATCAAATATGATCAAATATGGTCAAATATGATCAAATATGATCAAATGTGGTCAAATCTGTTTAAATATGATCAAATTTATTCAAATATGATCAAATATTTCAAATATGACCAACTATGATCAAATATGATCAAATACAATCAAATATGATCAAATATGGTCAAAAAATTCAAATATAATCCAATATAATCAAATATAGTCAAATATGATCAAATATAAACAAATATTGTCAAATATGATAAAAACTAATTAAATATGATCAAATATGATCAAATATGATCAAATATGATCAAATATGATGAAATATGATCAAATATTATCAAATGTGATCAAATATGATCAAATATGATAAAAGAATATCAAATATGGTGGAGCATCATCAAATATAGTCAAATATGGTCAAATATGATCAAATATAATCAAATACGTTCAAATATTATCAAATATGATCAAATATGATCAAATATGGTCAAATATGATCAAATATCAAATATGGTCAAATATGCTCAAATATGGTCAAAAAAAAATCAAATATAGTCCAATATGATAAAATATGATCAAATATGTTCTAATATGATTAAACATAAGCCAATATAATCAAATATGATCAAATATAGTCAAATATGATCAAATATGATCAAATCTATTCAAATATGATTAAATATGATCAAATATGGTCAAATATGATCAAATATAGCCAAATATTGTCAAATATGATCAAATGTGGTCAAAAATGACCAAATATGGTCAATTATAACCAAGTATGATAAAAAATAATGTAGTGTGATCAAATGTGATCAAATATGATTAAATATGGTCAAATATAATCAAATATCATCAAATATGGTCAAATATGGTCAAATAGGATTAAATACGTCTAAATATGGTCAAAAATGATCAAACAAAGTCCAATATGATGAAATATGATCAAATACGTTCAAATATTATCAAATAAAACCAAATATGATCAAATGTGATCAAATATGATCAAATATGATCAAATATGATCAAATATGGTCAAAAAAAATCAAATATAGTCCAATATGATAAAATATGATCAAATATGATCAAATATGATTAAACATAAGCAAATATAATCAAATATTATCAAAAATAATCAAATATGATCAAATATGATCAAGTCTATTCAAATATGATTAAATATGATCAAATATAATCGAATATGGTCAAATACAAACAAATATGCTCAAATATGATAAAAAATGATTAAATATGATCAAATATGGTCTAATATTAACAAATATAATCAAATATGGTCAAATGTGATCAAATGTGGTCAAACATGACCAAATATGGTCAAATATAATCAAATATGACCAAATATGATAAAAATGTTGGATGTGATCAAATGTGATTAAATATGATTAAATATGATCAAATATTATCAAATATGATCAAATATGGTCAAAATGGCCAAATATAATCCAATATGAGCAAATATGATAAAATATGGTCAAACATGATCAAATGTCTCCAAATATGGTCAAATATGATCAAATGGTCAAACATGACCAAATATGGTCAAATACAATCAAATATGATAAAAATGATGGAGTGTGATCAAATGTGATTAAATAAATTTAAATATGATCAAATATTATCAAATATGATCAAATATGTTCAAATATGATTAAACATAAGCAAATATAATCAAATATAGTATAGTATGATAGTATGATCAAATATTATCAAATATGATTAAAAATTATCAAAAATGATCAAATATAATCCAATATGATCAAATATGGTCGATATGATCAAATATGATCAAGTATGCTCAAATATCATCAAATACAATCAAATATGACGAAATGTAATTAAATATGACCAAATATGACCAAATATGAACAAATATGGTCAAATATGACCAAATATAGTCAAATACAATCAAATATGATCAAATATGGTAAAAAATGATTAAATATGATCAAATATTGTCAAATATGATCAAATATGGTGAAATATAATTAAATACGATTAAATATGAACAAAAATGGTCAAATATAGTCCAATATGATCAAATATGATCAAATACGATTAAATATAGTCAAATATGATCAAATATGATCAAATATAATCAAATATGATAAAAAATGATGGAGTATGATGAAATATAATTAAATATGATCAAATATCGTCAAATATTACCAAATATGGTCAAATACAATGAAATATGATCAAATATGATCAAATATGATTTAATACGATTAAATATGGTCAAAAATGGTCAAATATAGTCCAGTATGGTCCAATATAATCGAAAATGTTCAAATATGATCAAATATGATCACATACGATTAAATATGGTCAAATATTATCAAATATAATCAAATATGGTCAAATATAATCAAATGTGATCAAATATGGTGAAATATAATTAAATATGAACAAAAATAGTCAAATATGTCCATTATGATCAAATATAATCAAGCATTATGATATATGTTCAAATATGACCAAATACGATAAAATATGATCAAATATAAGCGTATATGGTCAAATATATTCAAATATAATAAAATATGGCCAAATATGACCAAATATGGTCAAACATGACCAAATAAAGTCAAATATAATCAAATATGATAAAAAATGATAAAGTATGATCAAAAATGGTCAAATATAGTCCAATATGATCAAAGATAATCAAATCTGATCAAATATGATCAAACATGGCAAGTATGGTCAAATACAATCAAACATGATCAAATATGGTAAAAAATGATGGAGTTTGATCAAATGTGATCAAATATGATTAAATATGATCAAATATTATCAAATGTGATCAAATATGATCAAAAATGTTTCAATATAAACCAATATGATCAAATGTGTTCAAATATGATCAAATATGATCAAATATGGTCCAATATGTTCAAATATGATAAAAAATTATGGAGTATGATCAAATATTATCAAATATGATCAAATATCATCAAATATAATCCAATATGATCAAATATCAAATATGATTAAATATGATCAAGTAGTATTAAATACTGCTAAATATGATCAAATATTTACAAATATGATCAAATATGGTCAAATATGGTCTAATATGAGCAAGTATGATCAAATAAAATCAAATATAATCAAATATGATAAAATATGGTCAACTATGGTCAAATATGATCAAAAGTGGTTAAATATTATCAAATATGATCAAATATGAGCAAAAATCATCAAATATAGTCCAATATGATCAAATATGATAAAAAATGACAGAGTATGATCAAATATTATCAAATATGATTAAATATTATCAAGAAAGATCAAATATAATCCAATATGATCAAATATGGTCGATATGATCAAATATAGTCAAATATGTTCAAATTTGATCAAATACAATCAAATATTATCAAATATAATCAAACATGATAAAAAATGATCAAATATAAACCAATATGGTCAAATGTGTAGAAATATGATCAAATGTGATCAAATATGGTCTCAAATATAATGAAATATTGTCAAACTTGATAAAAAATGATGGAGTATGATCAAATACTATCAAATATGATCAAATATGATCAAATATAATCCAATATGATCATATATGGTCAAATATTATCAAATATGATCAAAGAGGATTAAATACGTCTAAATATGTTAAAAATGATCAAATATTTACAAATATGATCAAATATAATCAAATATGATCAAATATGATGAAATGTGATCAACTATGGTCAAATATGATCAAATATGATTAAATATGATCAAATATGATCAAACATGATCAAATATGAACAAATATGATCAAAAACAATCATATATAGTACAATATGATCAAATATGGTCAAATCTGCTAAAATGTGATCAAATATGATAAAGTGTGGTCAAATATGGTCAATTATGACCAAATATGGTCAAATACAACTAAATATGATCAAATATGATAAAAAATGATTAAATATGATCAAATGTGTTAAAAAATAGTCAAAAACTGCCAAATATGTTCAAATATGACTAAATAGGAACGAATACTATCAAATGCGATCGAACATAGTCAAATATTATCAAATATGATTAAATATGATCAAATATGTTCAAATATGACAAAAAATGGTCGAATACGGTAAAATATGCGGTTCAATTTGATCAAATATGATTAAATATGGTCAAATATTTTCAAAAATGATAGCATATGATCAAATGTGGTCCATTCTCGTCAAATGTGATTAAATGTGATTAAACATGATCAAAAATGATCAAATATAATAAAACATATTCAAATATATACAAATGTGTACAAATATGATCAAATATGATGTAATATGGTCAAATCTGATCAAATATGGTCAAATATAGTGAAATATGATAAAATCTGATCAAATGCGATCAAATGTGGTCAGATGTTATTAAGTCTGATTAAATATGATCAAATATGTTCAAATGTGACAAAAAATAATCATAGATTAACAACTATGTTCAAATATGTTCAAATATTAACGAATACTGTAAAATAAGGATATGGTCAAAAATGATCGAATATGATCAAATATAACCCAGTTTGATAAAATATATTATTAAATATGATCAAATATGATTAAATATGTTCAAATATGATCAAATATGATCAAATATGATCAAATATGATCAAATATAATCCAATTTGATCAAATATGATCATATATGATCAAATATAGTCAAATATGGTCCAATTTGATCGAATATGATCCGACAGTTTCATCAAATTTGATCAAATATGATCAAATATAATAAAATATGATCAAATATGATCAAATATGGTCAAATATAATGGAATATGATCGAATACGATCAACTATGATCAAACATTCTCAAACATGATCAAATATGGTCAAATGTGATTAAATATGATCAAATATGTTCAAATGATATAGAATCAGTTCAAATATGACCAAGAATGACCAAATATGATCAAATATAAGCAACTATGATCAATATCATCAAATACGAACAAATATGGTCAAATATGGTCAAATATAATCAAATATGACCAAATTAGATCTAATATGACCAAATATGGTCAAATATGATGAAACGTGCTCAAATATGATCAAACATGATCAAATATGATCAAATGTGCTCAAATATTATAAAATCAGGTCAAATATGATTAACAATTACCAAATATGATCAAATACAAGCATCTATGATCAAATATGATCAAATAAGTTCAAATATGATCAAATGTGATAAAATATAATCAAAAATTATCAAATATGACCAAATTGGAAAGAATATTATCAAATACGATCTAATACAAACAAATATGATCAAATATGGTCAAATATGATACAATTTGATCAAAAATAATTGAATATGATCCAATATGATCTAATTTTATCAAATTTTATAAAATATGATCAAATATGGTCAAATACGATCAAATATGGTCAAACATGCTCAAACGTAATCAAATATGAACAAATATGATCAAATGTGATCAAATATTATGAAATTAGATCAAATATGGTTAAGAATTACCAAATGATCAAATATAAGCAACTAATATCAAATATGATCAAATACGATCAAATAGGAAGGACTATAATCAAATACGATCGAATATGAACAAATATTATTAAACATGTTCAAATATGATCAAATACAATCAAATATAGTCAAATATGATCAAATATGTTCAAAAATGGTCGAATATGATTAAATATGATCCAATTTGATCAAATATAATCAAATATGATTAAATATGATCAAATTTGATAAAAAATAATCAAAAACCATCGACGATGTTCAAATATGGCCAAATAGGAAGGAATACTATCCAATACGATCTAATACGATCGAATATGATCAAATGTGATCAAATATGGTCAAATATAATCAAATATGTTCAAAAATTGACAAATATGTTCAAATATGGTCAAAAATAGTCGAATATGATCAAATATGATCCAATTTGATCAAGTATGTTCAAATATGATTAAATCTGATCAAATGTGATTGAAAATAATCAATAATTATCAAATATGTTCAAATGTGACCAAATATGAACGAATACTATCAGTTACGATCTAATACGATCGAATATGATAAAATGTGATCAAATTTGATTAAATATGATCAAATATAATCAAATATGATCAAATATGATCAAATATGATCAAATATGATCAAATATGATAAAATATGATCAAATATGTTCAAATGTGTTAAAAAATAATCAAAAATTGTCAAATATGTTCAAATATGACCAAATAGGGACTAATACTATCAAATTCGTTCTAATACAATCGAATATGATCAAATATGATCAAATATTATAAAATCAGGTCAAATATGATTAAGAATTGCCAAATATGATCAAATACAAGCATCTATTATCAAATATGATCAAATGTGATAAAATAGAATAGAAAATTATCAAATATGTTCAAATATGACCAATATAACAAAGACACACGCACACGCACATGTACACGCACACGCACGCGCACACGCACACACTAACACACGTATGGCGAGCATATAGAAATGGACGAACACACAATCTTTTTTTCTGTTTTACCACTTTTTTACAACGTACATAACATAGTAGTGCGACCTCCTCGACGTTCATCTTGAAGGTAGGTTGATTTTTGGTGACTTGGTGGTTGCATTCTTAGTGGCTCACTTTGGTTACCTAAAAGAACTCAATGACGTGGTCGGTTCGACTCTGAATACTATGAGGACGAAACGTTTAAATTTATATAAAAGATAAATGAATAATACACGATTTAGTATTTAACAGCGTTATACATTAATTTCAGACATTATACATTTTACCCTCGAGTTGCAAACTGTGATCAACGCTTAAATAACGTTACATCAGAGAACTATATAGTTAATCTTTAGTTATCAACCTTATGCCACTTAGACTTGGAAAACGAGAAACTTTATTTTGGTAGTCATAACTGTTTTACCTAACTTATCAATGAATGCAGTTGTTTGATATAGTTTTTAATAAAAATTAATGATACAAATTTTGTAAACACAAATACAAACTCTACACTAGCCAAAATGTAGTATCTGTATAACAAAAATACATGGGATAAAAATAAATCATTCTACATCTGGCATTAATTTAAAGCTGGTTGTAGTATTTTCATTATTAATCCTGCAAAAAGGTTTTTATTTCGCGAAAGAAAATTTTTACTAGCAAGCTGTCAGACATGCTTGGGGTCACCTAAATCCAGTAATAGCCGTTATATTGCGTATAATGCATAACATATTATTCCTTCGTGAGTTACAACAAAAATTGGAATTTTTGAAATAAACCAATTCATAATCACATTCTAAATATGTTGTCAGCCATGGCCACGATAAACGGTTACTAATTATCAAATTACCGTCACAAGCACACTTGGTATTAATTCGTAATATATTCGTTTTTCATATGTCATCAATGTTATTGACTTGTAAAAATTTATTGTCCCAACTGTCCACTTTATAAGTTAGTACAGTGAAAAAATTACTTTTCCTACGATCATGTACGAAAATGATTCATATCGCACAATTAACCGTATAGAAAATAATACTTTCGCACATAGTGCGTTTCACTTTCTTATTGTACCTAATTCGAAAGTAAAAATCACGTCTGCCTTTTACTTTCACATTGCATTTCTATAAGTTACCGTAGTAACAACCGGTTGTGTTCGTCCTGACAGGGAGTTCGGTCGCCACACTTACTGCTATTCACATAAATTATGTGAGTAAGCTTATGGAAGTACCATAGTGATTTCAAATTTTTGACAAGTTTAAATATTCAGGCAAATGCCTTCAAATTCATAATAATTACGAACTACACTATTTGTTAGGGCTTGATTATCTTAATAAAAAACTTAAAATATTAGTTTAAAGTATACTTTGGAATTGTTTAATCTGTGATCAATAAAACATTAAGTAGACTTGTTTCATGTCCTTAGGAAAAATAGTGTAGTAGATTAAGCTTGCACCAAAATGTCTATCCTGCACTTGCGGGATTCCTGCTCTCGGGCTGACGCTCTTGTGTGAAAATGACCGCTTGTGCGATATCTACCACTTTCGTAGCTCGTTCTTTTATATACTATTACTACTGTTAATATTGTTTATGTTTAGCTCGATTAATGAATGCTTACGAATGAGAAACAAGTAAAATTAAGTTTGCTATTTGAAAGCCAATTACAAATAAATACCTTCATTTTAATTAATTTGCTCTAGTTTAATGTATTATGTGTTTGCTCTGCCCACAAATATATTATGAAGTAGTATCTTACATAATTTAAAATTGGCAAAAAAAAACAAGGAAAATGATTATTATGTTACTCACTCTTTCATACGTAAGTGATATTTTCACAGTACAGGGATTTTTATAACTTATTGTGAATCATTGAGTTGATATTATCATTATTTGCGACATTGTTAAACTGTTTTTTTTTTGCTAAATTAAATCTATAATAGGCGGACGCACAAAAACCGGATTTCTGTTTTGTTAAGTATTCATTACAAAATAGCAAGTATAAAAACGAAATATTGGTAGATTTATTAACTAGAAGTCTGTTTATTATGAACAACTTAAAAATTATTTGTCTGGTGGTAACCTTTATTAGCTTCGTCCATAGCTACAATTTTGATGATGACGATTATAGTAAGCATATACATTTCTTAGTAAGGTTTAAGAATATCATTAGTTGCATTCCGTTTTTATAAATTTGTCATGCACCTTCTTAGCAACTTAATTGCAGATCAGGCAGTAATAGAAGAACTGGCAAAATTACAATCCTTAGTTCAGTCGACAAATGGAACAGAATCAATAGATTCCTTTAACTCAACAAAACAAGAATTATTGGCAGCCGATTCTTCAGTTAACACAACAGAGCAAAAGGAAACGCTAGTAAGGACAAGGCGCGACGTACAGACTGCCGTTGATAATAAAACAAATCCCGTACCAATATGTGGAACTGTTGTTAGCAACAACACTAAACCTTTAACCCAAATGAATGCAACTACTGTGAATAACAGTACAATAAATTTTACGAGGTCTTACAAACCTTGTTGTCGTGTGGCTGCCATGGCTCCTTTTAAAATAAATATGGAATATGCAATGGAATGCTACAATCGAACCTTGGCAAAATACAATTTTACTAAATACATTAACAACACACAATATTACAACACTACTGAATTTAAAGAAAAAATTAAACACTTAAACAACGATATTTTAGTAAGTATGTGCACACTTATTCTTAAATTGTAATGAAAGTTAATTGCTTGTAATGCCTGAGGAACTAAAATCTTTTTTCTGTTTTACAGTGCTACATACAATGTGTGGCCCAAAAACATAAACTGGTAAGTAGATCTTTGTTGCAATGTTCTTAACATATCCGACAAGCACTGCAGCAATTTTATCAAAAATTTAAATGCCGCTAAAAGTACTATTACATGTGTATTTTTGTAATAGATGAATCAAGATGGTACTTTTATATATGAGGGATTGAAACAGCACTACTCGGTTGCCTATAATGGAACATGGGTGGCAGTGATTATCGATACTGTTGTAAATAAGTGTTTAAAATCTGTTAATCAAGAAACAATGGAGTTTGTTAAAAACAGACCAGTGCATGAATGTAACCCAGCCATTGCTAGTTTTGATCACTGCATTCACAGAGAAATTCAATTAAGTTGTCCGTCGAACAAAATTGAAAATCCGGAAGCTTGTGAGAGAATAAGAAATTATGAGATAAGAAACGCGTACTAAGTACTGTTTGAAATGACCAAGATCCTTTAATCCTGATAATAAACTATTTTGGAAAAGTGCTTGTATTTACTTCTAGATTATAAAAAGGTCAAGTTTTTGTCTGCGTATGGATTCATAGACCTAGAATATAATCTAATATCTCCACCACATTATTCATATTTACACGCTCGGACATTTATACGAAACCGTAACCATAACTTCCTAAAAAGCATTGTTCAACAGCCTAAAACCTTCAATCCTACGTTCAAATACAAGCAGACCTGCCTCCTACTCACACCATTTTCCTTAACCGATGGTACCGAAGTAAAGTTACTGAACCATATCCAACACCCCCATAAGCCAATTCTCCGGTCCACGTCCATACAACTTTGAACCAAACAATATTGTTCTCAAAGCTAAAGATAACCGGTTCAATACCTTAATTAGGCACAAAATTCACCGAAAAGCAAAAAAAATTTATTAAAGTCGCTTTTTGTAATCGTTACTTTTAGTACATAAAGAGACAAGTGGTATATAACTAAAGACATAAACTTTTTTGTTTGTGTATTTAATTTGAAATTTGTCAACAAATATCTCAAAATTTAATTTTTTTTTTTAATTTCATGTAAACGATTACAAAAATTTTGTTCGCAACACGTGCGCTGTCGCCGTTTTGGTGCTCGGCCTTATATTTTATCCCTCGGCTACGCCTCGGGTTAATAAGAACGGCCGCGCACCAAGAAATGTGAAAACAGAACACTAGTTGCGAAAACTACTATTCCATGAAAATGGAAATCCGTTTTGGCAACATTTTGATTAACTGGTCAGAAGAAATGCTAATTACAAGTTTATGTCACAGAACATTAAGGTAACCCTATTTCAACAAACCAAGAAAAGATCGGCTTATTTTATTTCCTCCTACAAGCAATCCCTAGACCATCCAATGACCGACAGTCCATATTACCCTTGACCAAGTATCTACACAGTTCAAAGTAAGACGCAACTCAGCTTTAATACAAGAGTGCTTAAATCGTAAAATCTTCCGCCGCTAACCCAACGATTCACTAAACGTAGACCTCACACAATCAAAGAGCCAATTTGGCTTCAGACAAATCTTACAACGAACCAGTGTTGATGGTGTTTATCAGAAAGTACCAGGATATTCAATCATAATCAATGCAATATATCGGTGATTCAAGATATCTACACCTTGGGTATATTAAAGTGCAATACTCTAAACTTCTGCTCTCTTATGATAAATCAGTTAGAAATGGGAAACACATTTATCGTCAACGAAGTACTTATCTGAGTTTTTTGTGCTACTTTTGCGTACAAATATTTAACAGACAACTCTTAGCTTGCGTAATACAGATTGCGAATGACAGCCACGTACTCACAAACACGGATATCCGGACTTCTAATCAGACATATCTGATATTTTCTCTCTTCCTGGTTGTTCGGGCGCCAACATTTATACAACTGTGCTAGCGTTAAGTTGTAATGATCCTGAAAATTCTTACTACCTTGTACCTTTATTATTATTATTAACCTGTCCAGTAACCAGAGCAACCTGACCAGTATTATTAACCTGTCCTGACTCACCTGACCAGCATCGCTTATAGTTTCATTCTCTTAATATTCCTAATATTAATAGAACCAACATCTCATCCAGTATCCCGATTATTATTACTACTTCCGATTTACCGGAATCTTTACTACCAGACATAGTCATATACCCAACTCCAATTGTGATACAAGCGCTCTTTGGTGCAGTCCTCTTGGCGTTTACACTCCCCGAGAGGAGTAACTAAAGCTTGCCAAGACGAGACATCTTTAGGTTGATAGCGGTTACACCCTGAAAATTTAATAACTTCTTCATCAAACAAGAGTAAGACACAACCCTGAGTACGGTCTTCTTGGTGGCCTTATACGCCGCGAAGAGAGTACCGCAGAGTTGTTGAGAGACGTTTTTAGTAGGATGGTGGTTACGCCCCAGACAATTAAACACTTCTCACACCAGCAAGCCTTCCTTAACAATCCTAAATATTAATACTTAGGCGGCAGTTACCACTCCGGAGAGGGTACTAAATTAAATTAAAGGTTACATTTACCTGACCTTTTTATATCGAAACTCCCTGTAATCCCCTTGTAAACATTCATAAAAAGAATATTTCCTACATCACGCGATTTGTATTTCAGTACTTACATATTAACCCCGTTACCTACATTCTGTACAATTGATCCTATAAACCAGGTTTAGTTTTAGTTTACAAATAACCAAAACTCCCGGTATATATTTATACCAAATTAGTATCACTCACGTGTATTTACAAACACATTCAAAACACTTCGTATAAATTCCAATCCCCTTTCATAATTTCGGTCATAATTACTACATATTATTAATTTCCTGATCTTGCAACCTCATTCAATTAAAGACAGAAACCTTTGTAAATCAACTGTTGTATATCATGCACGAGAATAAACGTAATACTCACCTTTAATTAATTCCATTAGAATCCGGAACGTACACAACATGTAATTTACTACATATCTTTTGTGTTTTCACGGTAATTAATGTATTCATTTGCAAACAATTAATATGCTTAGACATATGATTTAATTGTATACTTCTAAACGTCATTCAGACGACACCCCGGGGAATCCTGGCAGTGGCGTCTCGTTTATTAACAACACCTAACCAGGACCAGAAAAAATTTTCAGTTAAAGTTTTATTTCTTTATTGAATCCATTAGAGTTAATTTTATTTATTTTTATTACTTCCTGTTTCAGCATTATTTTATTTTTATATTATTGTGCCTAATAAATTTGTTATAAATCAACTAAGTTTAATTTCCAAGGTAAGAAATTCTGCAATTTATTAACAATATACAGGGTGGTATAAAACTACGGAAGCAGCAAGATAAGTTGAAAATACAGATCCTAGAAAAACATCCTAAAAACAAAATTGTAGGAAATTTCCCTAGGTATCTGACATTGAATGTCAACTGACCCTGACTCTACGAGATCCTACTTTTTACTCCGAATATGAAATTAGCGGAAAATTTTGCGATCGGTCCTTCATGAGTTACAAGGTTAACCTCTAAAAGTAATCTCAAATCCAAAGTGAAGGGTAAAATAATTAAATAGTGCGAGTCACAGTAGTAACATTGTAGGATCTTGGCTATATAACTTGGACATTATTAAATGTGACGTTTGAAGATCAATTTGTAAGCCCCGAAGGTTAATTTTTCATATGAAGAAGTGAGGTTGCTATTCAAACTTGCTTTTCGTACAGAAGACGAAGACATATCTAAATCGTCTTTCGTGTCGTAGGAATCTGGGAAACCCTAGATCGAAAACGATAGAAGAGGGACAAGATGAAATACCACACTCATTAGAAAATCCCAGATTGTGAATCAATAAAGCGTCTTTAGCGTTTAGGCTACTTTCAGTCCATAAGAATAGGATAATTATAAAATTCGATCCCCACCAAGAAGTAAATGAAGATGATTATAATTGCAGGTTAGAGTTTTGTACAATTATGATGCAAATAATTCATAACAAGCCTAGTTTTTGATACTAAATTGTTTTCTCAGACGAAGTCAGTTTCGAAATTTTTGGTAAAATATACTATCATAATTTCAGATATTGAACTACCCAAAAACCTCATAGCTCCCTTGAAGATACCTCATATGTGGAATACCTTGGACAGGAGTTTTTCGCGATCTAGAGGTTTGGTCATTTTTTATTATTGAAACTTAGAATGCTGAGAAATGCTTATAATTCCTTACGGACAATAGTGCGCTAGCTATACAGCAAATTTCTGGTAACGATCTTAATAAAGTTTGGTTTCAACAGAAGGGCATGTCTCCACATTACGGACTAACTGTTAGAGGTTATCCAAGAAATATTTCCCCAATCGATGGATTGGTAACAAACGAATCATGAGTTGCAAGTTAGATCACCAGACAGTACATAATGATTACTTTATTTGTGGTTACATAAAGAATAAAGTTTACTTAACCAAACCTCAATCCTTCGCGTAGGGCCCACCCTGCTGTAGTGCGAGAACTCTCCTTAGGGTTTCTTTTTTACACTATGACTGTGCTAGAGGACCCCTGCATTCTTCTGGTTGACGTTTTGGCTTTGTTCCTTGATTAAAGATTATTTCGGCAGGAGTAAGCTGTGCTACCCAATCAGTAACTTAAGGCGTTAGTACCCTGCCGAGGAGCGCATGGCTGCACTTCAGACAGTCGATAACGGTTCACTCCAGATACCTGATGATCTCAGGCCCTACCGTTCTCCAGGACGCTCTGCCACGGCGAACTTCTTTTTCGGAATATACACGTTGGGATCTTGTCTTCAACTGTAACTCTTCTTGGGGGCCTCTACTTGCACATTGAAACCTATCTGGTTCGACAGTGGTAGAACCTGAGGAGAAAGCCTCATCAAGAAACCAAGGTATGCATCAGGAAAGGTTGGCTAGTCCACGGTCCTTAACCAATAAAATAAGTAACAGAGAGTTTGATAGAACAACGCCATTCATTTTGGAGCCTTTGGGGAATTATATTCCGTTCGTAAGATCTAAGAGGGACTCCTTGTAGAACCGACAACACATCCTTAATCTTCTCGATTATTCAAACTTGCTAAATTTGGCGACTTTGGTATTGAAGTTTTCCGACACCGAACGATAACTGTATCGCGTGGTGTTATACTCTGTAAAGATGTAGATGAGATAAGAACAGAACTATTAGACCAGGGAGTATTGGAAGTTAGACTCACCTTCAACAAGGCTAAGTTACCTGAAATTGCCATAGCAGGTTAAAAATCAGGTTATATGTCCCTGCACCGCTTAGATGCTACTGGTACCAAAAGTTTGGGCATACCTCTCTGAAATGTAATTCCCCACAGGTATGTAGCTGTGGAAAACCGGCAGTGTTCGTAAATGTTTGGTCAAAAGAAAATATCCTTTATGAGACGTGCGTGCTCGTGTTAAATCCACTCTAGACCTAGCCCTACTGGACGACGGCTCAGTGACTTACTTCAATTCGCAATCAAATTCCTTTTCCAGAATAGATCTGAGCATCGCGTCTTAACATAAGCTATAGTGGAAAGCTTTGGACGACCTCCATGGTAGCGATCACTACAAACACTCATATCCAAGTGCAAGCTTGCCTATAGAGGGGGCTTGTTACTAAAGGTGATAGGACAGCTTTTCCGAAATCTCTGCAAGTAATAAGACACGATTCCCTAGAAAAAGAAGTAGAAAATATTACAAATTCAATTTTAGCATCTACTGAAAGTCCATACCTATATCTAAAGAAGCACCTTTTCAAAAAAGAGTGCCTTGGTGGAATGCCGAGGAGAAAAATGCTATAAAGGTTAAATAAAGCTGCATTCAATCGCTTCAAACAATATCTCAATGACAAGAACCTCATTGAGTTCAAGAAGCCTGTGCTAAGGTACGTCGTGTAATACTTGAGACTGACAGTAAGAGAGCTTCTTGATCAAACTCCGTATCTGTAATTTCATTAGATACAACATCCCAGGAATGAGGATATAATCTTTCTAGTACTTACCTTAAGTGAGGGAGGGGTAATCACGTGTAACATTCAAGATGTTCCGGATCCAATTGCAGACCAGTTTGTAGGTATTAGTAGTTCGTCAAAATATGATGCAGGCTTCCTTAGAACACGCGGTTCATTTTAACGCGGATCAAACTGTGTTTTACAATGCTCTTTTCGATCGTACTGGATTAGATTCGGCACTATTATCTTTAAAATCCTCTGCTCTTGGCCTTGGGCCTATTACTAATATTATGTTATGTAATCTGACTTCAGATTTCTACTTATTCTCAGTGTTTAACAGAATTTGTCATGCGAAGGCTGATCCTTACGCAAGGAATTCTAAAGATTGGTAAAACTCCACTAATTTCGTCACGTCGTCATAAGTGGTACATGACTTCCACACTGGGTAAACTTCTGGAGAGAATGGTTAAAAACTGACCTGGGTGGCTGTTAAATACCGGTAGGCTGCTCACCCACCGATCAGATACTTAGAACATGGCATTTAAGCAACTTTTAGAAAACGGGAACATTTGGTTTCAGTCTATTGTAACCTCAAGAAAGCATATGACATGCCCTGCGCTATCCTGTACTATAGAAAATAAATTATTGTGGTTTTATAAGTAATCAGCCTTTTGTGATCCCTCTTTTCTGCGAAATCGTCGATTTAATGTAAGAATTGGAACAGCTGTGTCTTACGTCACGACATTAAAGAAAGATGTACTTCAAAGTTCCGCCTTGAGTGTTACATTATTTCTCATAATGACCTGGTTGAGAATATCGGAATCTGTCATATGTCAATGATCTTAGCATCTTTTGTGCTGCTAATCGAATGGGTGAGCTCAATAGGCATCTCCAATTTGCGATCGATCAGGTCATTAACAGTGGAAAATTCCTCAGTTTCCAATTCTCAACTGTAGGGACGCAATGTATGCATTTGGACCAATGTTACGCCTCAAATAAAAGGCTTCAACCAGACAAAGGATATGATCAGATTCCTTGGACTCATTTTAAACCCACACTTACTTGAATGGCTCATATTAAAGAGCTTACACCATTTGTCTTAAGTAGATGAATATCGTCATCATTATGAATGGGGTACCGAACCTTGTATGCTCCTCCAGATATATCGTCTGCTTATTACATCTAAAATCGATTATGGTTCTATTATGTACTCTTATGCATCCAACAGCATTCTGAAGGTGCTTGACCCGGTTCATTACGTCGGTATTAAAATTTGTCCAGCAACCCTGCATGGCACACATTCTGCAAGTCTCTATACTGAATCCGAACTAGCCCCTTTTCACATTATAAAAAAGACACTTTTCGTGTCTTATTTATGTCTATTGAGTGCTCATCATAACCATAAGAATTTTAATATGATTTTTAAGTCCAATACAACATCACAGACCCCAAACAAGCCGTTAAGTGTCGGAATCCGAGACTTGTTTACTGAGTTGGATCATCACATTCTACCTGCATTGCCATTGGGATTTCACCCAGTACAAGAAGCATGCCACGCTAGTCTGCTTATTCCATAGTAATTTTCTCTCACTTCTTGATAAACACACGGAAATAGAAATTCTTTACACATGTGGTAGTAAAATTGATCGTTGTGTGGGAGCTTCAGTTATCGTAGCTGATAATGCCTATTCCTGGTCGTTGCAAAGAGACGCTTCAGTATATACCGCGGATCCTTTGTGGTAAGCGCTTCTTATTTGTTTTTCGCATCACGCCATAGGCACTTTATTATTGCCAGTGCTCTAACACACCTACTGTAATGATCCTCTTTTTCAGAGGATCTTATCACTCTTGCTGTCCCTAGGAAGACAGGACATAACTGTAAGATTTATTTGGGTTCCGAGTCATACTTGTCATAGAGGTAATAATCTAACTGACGGGACAGTTCGTCTTGCTGGTGAGCGAGGTGTAGAGGCACACATCATAAACCATACTGATGTCAGAAGCCCTGCATACAATAAGATCACGGGTATCTGGCACACGTAATGAGATTTGCTCTGCTATCGTTTACACAACACCAAGCCCTTAGTTAGGAGGTTTAACCTGCCGGAAAATTTCTCTTGACAGGAACATGTCAATGAGCAATAACTGTCATACGCAATGTTCTGTACAACCAGAGAGAATAATTAATGTAATCCGGTTCATCATGGTCTGTGACTTATATTACAGAATTTAAGCGTGACATTATAATATACACTAATTTATTCTATAAAGTCTTGGATCTTATAGTTTTTATTCTATTTATTTATTTGTTTTAACATGTTTGTGTTATTGAAATAATAATATTTTAGGTTATTTTCGATGACCTCTGCACTGGATGCCCATAAAAACAAAAACAAAACATTATTATTATTATTATTACTATTATTATTATTACTTCCAAAAACGGATTTCAGACCTTGAGGGACGTTGTCAAAGATATCTTTAAGATGACATTTGGATGGTCAGGGATAAATAGTAAAATATTGTACTGGATGTTTTCCTCTGTAACCCATACTACTTAAACTGTTACGCTCTTCTTCAGGTAGCCTCCACTTTGTGTTTTAGATGACGATTAGGGGTCAGTTTTGCAACGTAAGTTTGAAGATCATAGTCAAGGTCCACTCCAAGGTTACCGTTTGATATTCAGGGCAATTTCATGCAACTTTTGTATTTAAACTTTTTTTAGGATTCATATTTTTTACGTTATATTGATGCTCTCGTACTTTTACGTTCCACGGGAGGCAGAAATAATGAAAATGTCTCTCCTCCTAATGAGCGGTTGCGAAACGATAACCTCGCACACTACACAAAAATAAAGTAGTATATCAGTATATCAGTCTCTGGATTAATCTCGAAAACTTTTTCGCGATGGAGTGGTTGGGCATTTTTTATTACTGAAACTTTAAATGCTGAGAAATACTTATAATTACTTCAAAGAATAGTGTGCCAGCTATACATCAGATTTCTGGTAACAATCTGAATAAATTTTGGTTTCAACAAGATGGTGTACCTCCACATTATGGACTTACTGTCAAATATTATATAAGGGATACTTTCCCCGATTGTTGGCTTGGAAGAAAAGGAATCATTGAGTGGCAAGCTAGAACACTAGTCTGCACCAAATGATTATTTTGTTTGTAGTTACATAAAAAGTAAAGTTTACTTTACCAAACCTCAAGATTTAAATGATATGAAAAAGCGAATAATAGATGCATGCGCTGAAATTACTCTACAAATGATAAACAGTACATTTCAAAATTTATGTACTCGTCTAGCTCACTGACTGTCAAACATTTTGAACATCCGCTGAAATTACAAGACTGAGATTTTGCATTGATCGCCAACCTTGTCTTCAGTGGTTGGGATTAAGACTTCAGTTCCATTAAATTTTATTATTTGCTTGAATATTGTTTTAATTTATTATCATCTTAAATTAATGGGTTTTTTATGATTATTACTATTATTATCATATCTTTTATTGTGCGTCGACACTTAAGGTTATTAGCGCTTTATTTAGTTTTGACCTTTAGCCTGTTAGGAGTTATATTTCATAATAGATGTTTGCCAATTTCAAGAATTTCAGTGTATTTTCTGCCGTCGGTGTTGATTAGGTCCAATTTGGGGTTACTTTTTCGAGCAGTGGTAGCCGTATCTACAGAATCTCACGACCAATGTTGGCTTGCAAGGCGTTTATTAGCATAAACCAATGACTTCACGTAGCCCCAAGAGATATAATCAAGAGGTGTCAAATCGCAGGACCTGGGTGGCGAGTTAACGTGCCCATTTCTTGAAATCAACTTATCACCAGACCTTGTTTGCAATAAGTCGATAGTTTCGTTCGCCGTATGGAACGTAGCCCCATCCTGTTGTGTCCATTATGCGGATCAATGTCATCTATATTTTGAAAAAGATATACATTGATCATGATCCGATAACGTTCACCATTGACCGTCACGTTAGCTCCTACCTAATTTTTAGAGAAATATGGACCAATGATGCCACTAGGGTATAAACCGCACAGTTTGGTGCGGTTGTGAATGTGATGGGGTCTGTAGGATCTCTTCAGGATTGGTATCACTCCATATCCAGCAATTCTGCTTTGCGATAAAACAATGGATCGGCTTGCAACTGCTATAAAGTCCAATCTGCGATGGTCTTGTGACTTTCATTCCTGCACGAGTTGGATGTTGTATGAGAGCAGGATAAGATCTTTGTGCAAAAGTATCTACGTAGTGGACGAGCAAAGCCCTAACTGCTGCGACCGACGACGAATCGATGATTTTGAATTTTCTTGCACACTTTCGTTTACAGAGGCCACATTTTTTAAAGCACGCACATTCCTTCGACGTGTTGAAGTTCTTGCATCCTTTACAGTGTGGTACCAAATTTATTAACAGTGCGACGGATCGCTTGCTCCGATGGACTATTGACCTTCAAAGTGGATTTAAACAATTTGAGAGCGTTGTTCAAGCGTGAGTCTATTCATGATGATTTGCCACACTATACTTAATACAAATGTCACTAGTTGGGCGCAAACTAACGGCTGATTTCACAGCCATCGCTATCGGAAACTATTGTGCTTACAAAAGCACTCGTTAGATATATGAGCTGCATTGACCAACCGTGTAGATCCCGTGCTTGTGATTGTCTGATCCATCCGTACAAATAAGTAAATCATTTCTGCAATTTTGTAAAATTTCGTTTAGTTGTTGTGGTAAATGGTTGAAAGCGTTTTTTGGCAGTACTGTCCTAACTTGCCCTAGTGTCAATTCAAGAGGTAAAATCTAGGGAGTGTGAAGTCTATAGATTCAAGTGTATGGTTTATGGTCAATGCGAACAGTTTATATAGCCTACGCCAGTTTTTGCAGACTTCATTTCTAGTCTACTGTTACACGCAAAAACATTCCAATATCTCTACATGGAATGGGATAATACTTAAGGTATTCCGTTTTCTAAAAAAATTATATAATGTGTACATGTTTTATATTTTCGGCGAATTTTAGCAGTATTGGTTGAGTTGATCGACCTATTTCTACAGTTTTTGTATTTATAGCGCAACGTTTCGGTAGCGGACTCTGTTTCCGTCATCAGGCTTAGCCCTGAGAAGGGCTGTTTTCGCACTTGAGTCGAATTGATGTGTGAGAGGAATAAAATCTGTTAAGTAACCCAAATTATTGTTTTACTCAATAGCACACGAATTAATGTAAACTGTAGATTTCTGCCACACATGCTAATCACACCTAAAAATCCTGTTGTGTGTAACACTTCGTTTTAATTATTAAACGCCATCGTACACATTTTGAATTTCTCTTTAACTTTCAGTATATTTGTTTCACAACCTTGACTTTTTATATTTCGAAGTCTTTAAAAAAATGAAATGCTATTCCTCTAATGAGACTTCTGAAATAGGAAGTTTGAGTTGGACAGGCACTGTAAAATACGATTTGAATTCCGCTTCGTTTGAGGTTACAGATGGTTCTTGTACATGAAAGAAGAATGCTTTGAATTTTACTAGTTTTATAATCATAATCACTTAATGTGAAATTTCTCAAATTTTAATCTGTTGATGTATGTTACTGTTTTCTTTATGGAAACTCTTATATGAATACGTTTGGATGGATATACTTTATATTCATTTTGCCTAGGTATGCCATACCTTTTGTTTAAAACCATAACTAAGTTCTACTTCTTATAGCTTGCCTTGAGTAGGAAACCTATACCTAATTACTGTAATTAACTAAAAATTGATAAAATGGTTTTTAAAACCAATATCATCGTATTACATCCATTGCGAACACTGATTTCAACAGTCTCGTATGGGAATATTAATTAGGAATTCATACTACTCTATTTTTGTACAACCTGATTAAGTCAGGGTAAGGTTTTGAAGACAACCAGTGTTAATTCCGTTACTTCAATAATTTAGTTTAGACCATCCTGGGGGCATATATTTATCTGCAGTCTATTAACTGGTTCATACTACAGTGGAGCCGATATTCTTCGATACAGTTTCTCCTACCTACGGTAGCCATTTAAGCTAAATTTGTTATAATATCTTTGCCTAATTATAATTAAGAACTACATTAACTTTCGTAACAATTTTTTTGCATGTTATAACTGCGCAGTATTCAAGATTTCAGTGTTTTCTTACGTTTAGGGTATACCCTATCAAGACGAATTTTGTGGTTTGTGTATCAACAATTAAGACATATGTTACTGACAGAGGAATCAGCGTAGCCTTATGTACACGATTTTGTCCATTTCAGTAGTGATTAGGGGCCGGTTCTGGACCAGGTCAAGGTCACTCGCCCTCTGATGGTGCGAAATGAAAGCTTTTTCAAATTTTTGGTGGGAAATTTAAATTTGTGGAGCGAGTCAAGGTGGATTTGTCAAGGCCAAAATTTAAAGCTAAAAATAAAAATTGCAAGGTCATCATTATCATCACCATCATCATGATCATTTTACAATTCTTAGAAGTCTAAAAGTAGAGTTTTCAAGGTCCAAGAGTAATGACCTGCAGAGGTATCATATTACATTTCTTAGAAATGTAAAAATAGAATCAGTTCGTGGAAACATGAAGAATGACGGGTTGTTATGTATGTATGTATGGTAAAACGTAGACCAAGGTCAAATGGTACTTATATTGACAAATTTAGTGAAGGTGAAATAATTTTCTAAACTAAAAGTAAGACAAGGCGGGTATTTAACAAGTTTAAGCATGTTGTGAGAGGTATTCAGGTCAAGGTCACATTTAGGTCAAAATTTAAAGCTAAAAATAGAAATGCAAAGCCATTATATTACAATTCTTAGAAATCTAAAAATAGAGTTTTCAAGGTCAAATAGTAATGACCTGCAGGTGTGTCATATTACATTTCTTGGAAATATAAAAATAGAATCACTGTATGGAAACAAGAGGAATGACAGGTTGTTGTTGTTGCCTGTGCTAAAAAGTAGATAAAGGTCAAATAGTATATTACAATTCTTAGAAATCTAAGAATTGAGTACTCAGTCTGAAAGAATATTGACCTGCAGGAGTATCATATTACATTTCGTAGAAATATAAAAATAGAATCAGTTCGTGGAAGCATGAAGAATGAAAGGTTGTTGCTACAAAGTAGGGGAAGGTCAAATGGTACTTATATTGGCAAATTTTTTTGCATGGAGGGAGGAATTGCTTTATGTATAGGTAACGATAAATGTTACAATAAAAAAACAGACAGATGTTTTAGCAATATTTTATTTATTGAAATATGTGATACAGTAGATAGCTAGGTCGATAATGCAACAGCTTCATCTTACAAACTGTATTGTGAGAATTTATATCGTACTTGAAATTCAACATATTTTCAAAGTCGCGATAAATGTTATCGTTGTTGGTTGCATCATCGCCATACTCCACCTTACGAAAGTGGCGGTAGTTGTTGACTTGTTCGATGAGGTTTTGAAAGAAACAGAGAAGACCGTATGTTTCCAGTAATTCCAACCGATAGTTAATTATATCCCTTTAAATTGAAAAGCTCCTCAGTGACGTTCTTGTTCAACGTACAGTAACGACATTGGTTTTGCCGAATTGTTATGCTTTTTGATAGTCTTTCTGATGATGATGCACCTTTCACTACTTCCCAATTATAACAAATAGTAACCAATTCCGAACTTTACTCGTATTCAATGTCCGTCTCCTTGTTGATATTTGACCAATCAATGTGGTTTTCAGTCTCTTGTGAACAAAAAAAACGTCATTTCCAGATATGTTTGCCACTTGAGTAGCATGTCCCAATCTTCTCTTTTTATGACGAGGAGTTCGCTTGTACATACGATTCGTATAACTGGCGCAAGATGTAGGTGCGTACTGTATCCAATTTCAGCATATTTTTGAAGAATTGACCTCGAATAAATCATATGATCTACAATCAATTAAACGTTCATCCGTAGGACTGTTATGCACAGTTTCAGTGAGGGAAAGCAGGTAGATGTAGCTGCTGTGGTAGAACTATCCCCATCATTACAACAGCAACAGGAACATGTGAAGAAGTTATTACAGCTATTCTCACTATCCATGTAGAATCTTTTCAAATTCATTCGAGTGGACTTGCGCTGACGACAACAACCACAGTTGCCCTAGGGTTAGACTATTGGCAACATGTACAAGCTACGATCCACATGCATACGAAGCAACTAGGGGTAGCAGGAGAAAATTTTCCATTGCAAACGCACGCCAACGTCTGTCTGGGAGGAATACGTGGCCCCGATGAGGAACAACTTCTAGCGTTGAATGCTTTCCTAGAAAAGGAACTAAACCACTTTCAACGGATCTGAGGATATCACGCATCGTATTACGCTACTGCCAGAAGCGAACCCGCGCAATCCCTCGATGCAAGAAATTATTAATAAAGAAGTAGATGAGATGCTAAAAGATGACGCTTTAGAACCAGCCCACAGTCTTTGGAGCTCCCCAGTCGTCCTTATGAAACAGCCTCTCGGCCCCTACCGGTTCTGTGTCGACTACCGAAAAGTTCATCGAGTAAGCGTCAAGGATGCTTACCCTTTACCGTGCACCCATGGGATATTAGGTTAGTGGTGAGAAACCCGATAGTACGCTAGACCTAAAACGAGGTTATTGGCAGATCCCCCTGGACGAAAATAACAAACTGATAACCGCCTTCACCGTTCCGTGGAGAGGATTATTTCAATTCAAAGTTGTTCCCTTTGGACTGCATACCGCACCGGCAAACTTTGAACGATCCCTTGACACCATAATAGGACCTAAAATGCCAGGAAAGACGTTTGCGTATCTGGATTATATTATAGTTTTGGATAAATCTTTCTACGGATACCTCGAGAACCTGCGGCATGTGTTCCAAAGATTACGCAAGCACGGGCTGCGGTATCAACCGAAGAAATCTTGTTTCTGCCATACCCAACTGAAATTCCTGAGCTACGTCGTAACAGCCCACGACATTCAACCTCACCCGCAGAAGATAGAGGCGACCAGGCAGCTGGAGGTACCCAAAAACGTGAAACAATTACGCCAGTTTCTGGGATTAGCGGCCTGGTACTATAAGCTCGTCAATGGATTTACTCAGTTAAGTCAACCCCCTGACACACCTACTAAAGAAGAGGGCTAAATACGAATGGTCCACAGCCCAACACAAAGCTTTTGCAGAGATCAAAGAAACCCTCACCGTCTCTCCTGTCTCAGCCTGTCCAGATTTCTCCCGACCCTTTGTGCTTTGTCCTTACGCAGGAACAAGCTCCAAACGAAAACGTCATCGCCTACATTAGCCGAGATCTAACTCCCGCGGGGAGGATTTACTTCACTATAGAGCAAGAGTGTTTGGCCGTGGTATGGTTCATTCTCAAACTAAATAGCTTACCTTGAAGGCTATCACTTCACGGTGTTAACGGTCCACCGGGCCTCTGATGGATCCGAACGTTCCTAAAACCCACTTCCCGAGAGGCACGATGGATCACAGAACTTGATTTTAAAATAGAATACCGGAAATGGACGGCTTATCCACACTAGAAAGGGAAGATACCGAAGCACCAGAATGTGCATCGAATACTTTAATTACCAAAATTATACAAAGAGAATTAGGAACAATTATTAATGTAGAGTATCTTTCTAACCTGCTGTATTATTAATTAGCCGATCCTCAGATATAGCCTCTTGGCCAGGAGATCTTCCGCCGCCTTAACCCTTCTCCGTCCATTCCGATAAGGGTGAACCTATATTTTTTTATAGACATATAAGTTCTGTTCATTGGTGTTGTATTATTAGATTTAAATGAAATAGAAACAGGTTAAGTAATATATTTGGAATGGTAATTTATTAGAATAAATAGTGTGCCTGTTACGATCAGGCTATGTTGAAATATCATTTTGAACAGTTTATAAATATGAAAATGTTTATGAGTAGTTTGTATATAGTTCTGAGAGTTGTATATCATTTGGTGGGGCAGTCTCAGCAAAACCTTTTTTTTTTTCAAATTCACCCTTATTAAATCAAGTATAAACATTTAAAATCTTCGAGCGCTGCCCGCGTACATTCTGAAACTAACATCAAGCAGATTTACTGACGTTTAGCTATGCTTATTTATTAGCATTTTTGAGAAATCTTGTAACATAACGTATAGTGATATTATCTTCTCCATTGTTGTTCCTTTCTCGGAGTTGATCGCGCAATATTTTCAAAAAGTCTCATCGTTGTTTTTGAAAAATTCTTATTAGTTTGGTCGTCCAGACTATTTTTATCGTACAACACCTTTATAACATTCGCTAGAATGTTTAAAACAACCATCAAAGGCTGACTTTTCGCTGCAGATAAGTATTTCCCCAATGTAAGCACGTGAATCTGATGTGATGAAACGCTGCAGAAAGTTTAATAATTTTTTTGCTAATTCTATACCTTAGGAAATATGTGAGTCTAGATTATGATATTTATTTTCATCTAGATTGAATATAATTATAATATAGGCATGTCACTTGCGTTCGGAAGTCCTTGGAATAATTTATGCGAGATTCATATATTCTTTATGTAATCTAGTTTTGTTTTCATGCTTCAAAAATTAGATTTGCGCTTTCAAATTGGCGATTAGTTCTTTCAATTTCTTGCGGTTGATATTTTCATTTCACCCAAAGGTAACTGATATGCCTACCTTTATTGATCAAACATTGAACTTCGCTTCGAGATAGTCCGGTATAAACGTAATATTTACGTAACTTACAATCACTCAATCACTTTATTTCCTTATCAGGACTAAGGTCATCAATACAAACTTAGCCTTTCGTTAATAATTAAGGAAATATTGAAGTAGCAATCACCTTAAAGACGTATGAACTATTGAACTAAGCAGGTTACTACTGTACGGTTTCCGTGATATCAAATCATAGGCGTAAAGTGGTGTAAAAGAAGCCGTTGGGTTAATCTGACAAAATCTATGTTATATACTTATCGTGAGACACTAGCCTTCAATAGTATATTTTATATTTACGTAAAAAGCACAAACACTTTCTGCTTGTGCATGGTAATACCGGAGCCATCTTAAGGAATACATGGCGGGTCTTCTCTAGATTAAGGAACATAGTATATAGTCAAACACTAAGGTGCGTTGGGTAGACGGATGGAACAGATTTCAGTACTTTCGCTTTATCAAGACTGTTTGTCCTCTCTCTGACGTAACTGACGCCGGTGTGAGTTACAGGAAGTGCAGCTGGTAACGAGGTCCGCTTAGATCGCTGTGGCCTTCACCTTCTTCCGTGGTGGAGGTCGATGGAACTTCGGACAACATGTGTAGTTCGCCAAAAGACTAAATTCTGCCTATAGCATTATCAGCAACAGGTGTAATACCTAAATCAACGCTACAAAACCTTCAGGGTTCAGAATTAAATCCGAAATTATTTGTACTCATGCAAAAATCTGTAATACCCAATGCCTGCCGTATATCCTGAACATTCTTGCAATAAACATACATGCACATACAGAGCGCCTTGGTAAACACCCACATCTCTTGATTTCATACCAGCACATGCTGAAAGATAAAAATAAATAATAACAATAATAATAACCTTGTCCCAACGCTAGCTCCTTGCGTAAGTTTTAACCTCTCCAACTGTTTTTGTCACAACTCTTAACCAATAAATAGTTTTACAACGACATAGCTTCAAAAATAAAAAAAAACTCGTAGCACTTTTGTCAACATTAACCGCTCTATTACCAAGTTTTATCGCCACGTTGGGTTTTATTAATGACGTATCACGTCATCTTTACAATTTATAAACAAAACTATTAATTTTATTTTCCCTATAACTAATAAAATTAAATAATTCTCAAATAAAATACAAAAATTTCATGTATACATGACCGAAAAAATTATTTTAACCCGTTTTACATACGCTTATATACCGTTATATGCTAGATTGCAGCTTCGATAAGTTTTAAAACATTGCTCGTACAAATTTATATTACATTCTTCACACACCTTTGTGGTATTTTTTGAATATAAATCAAAATGCTTTTGTTTAGTAGCTGGCATCATGCAGTGGTTCAAGCCATCATATCTTACTTATTTGATCATGCACCCTATCTCTTAGGAGTTTTAAAGTTTTAGGTCTACCACCAGTAATAGGACGCTAGCGGAATTTGGTTACGTATAAGTTGGTAACTTTTGCTCCAAATCCAAAAAGATACGTTTTGTCGCAATCGGGTTGTCTGCGATAGTATTGCCAAGCATTGTGCATTGCTGAATCTAAACATAAGCCACGAAGGGTCCACCACCACTTTTTGATCTGATGCTGATTCTGTAGTTATTGATATTTTGGACCATACGATCTACCCGGCCCTGTACTGGACAATAACAAAAGGCTGGGATACCATTTTAGGTGATTATTCTTCTGTTAACATCTTTGATTGGAAACACTGCATCACATGAACTAACCATCAGCACCAGTCGTTTATCAATTTATAGTAATATTGGTAGCCCTTATTGGGTAAGTAATCATATGAGCCTCGAGCAGTTTATTGTACGTTGGACTTGGATTGCAGTGTACACCTTTCTGCTTTATATGGATTTATGGTATACGGCTATTCATAGCCATTACTCTTCAACATATTTACCAACTTTAAAGAAAAAAAGAAAGAAAAGAAAAAAGGAAGAAACTTGAAGGTGGCTAGATTTACATAAAATTGCGATAAATCATTTTATTTCATTCTCATTAATAGGAAATCTTGTTTTACTTATGCTTAGCGTACGTAAGACACACATCATTTAAAAAACCTTTTTTTAAATAATTGTGGACCTGAATAATCCCAGTTTGCCCTATCGTGCTAAAGCACTGAGGTACACGTAGGAGGATGGATAGCGGGATATTGAACTGGCAAGAGATGCCAACCTCAAATTCTTTCATGTCGTAAGTAAAGCAGGAACTAGGATCATTTCAGAGTTTAGAAGCCGTGTGGAAGAATGTGGATTGCGCCCGTTTGGTACAACAAGTAGAGATTTGTACTGCATATTGATGAAGTGAATGAGCGAACCGAATGTAAAGATGGTCCGAAATGATATCAAATAATGTAATTCAGCTGTACAATAGCCATTGAAATACAGATAATACGAAGATAGAATTGAAACGATTCATCTATTCTCAAGGAACTGTATTTCAGAAGTTAAAGACGGGTCATTTATAATCGATCTTTTTTTACGATCCACGATATCAAGAACTTGTTGGGGAGCACTATCCCAGAGGTGAGAATTATATTCTATGTAAGGTCGAATTTGAGCCTTATAGAGCAGTAAGAGTTGTCGGGAGGTAAAGTACTGCTTAGATCTGTACGAAAAGCCTAATTTACAAGCAGATGTTTTGGTAGCTGATAAAAGATGGCAAACCCATGATAGATTAGAAGATACAATCATTCCCAACATAGTAATAGAGCCTGAAACGTCAAGATCTTAGCTTTTCATACTGACAGCTGGAAATAGTCGACCTTTTTGACGGACACAAGGCAACACTGAGTTTTATTAACATTAAATTTAACTAGATTATTGCTTCTCCATTCTAGAATACGTTGAATGTCTTTGTTGATTAAAATTACCATTACAGCTTTAATGCCATGATTTGAGATGGAAGGTGGATCACCATTATAAGTAGACTGAGATGAACTACAATGAAGAGTGCTGTCGTCAACAAAGCAATGGATCGGGTTGTTGAAAAATAAGATCATTTATGTATAGCAATAGAGGCGTAGGCCTATGACTAATCCCTGCAGCATGCGCGCGTTAATGCTTATTTCATTTGAAAAAAAATCAACTACGACACGTAATCGTCTTTTATCAAGGAAACTAGAAACCCAAACGAGGTGAGATTGGCAAGTAAATACTTACGCCTTTTAGACATCTAAAGTGACTACAACTGTTTCATCGGATTGTAATAATTTCTGAAAGATCACCTGTTGAACGACTCTGCGTAAACACATGTTGTTGGTCACTAAGGAGTTTGTTAGTTTCAAGGAAAGGGAGGAAGTGCCGTTGATGGTTTTTCCATGATTTTAGACGAAATCTAAATGTCGGCAAATAGTCGGTAGTTCGAGGGATCGGTCTTATCGTCTTTTTGGGAATAACTTGAACATTTGATAATTTCCATGATGAAGGAAGGTTCCCAGAAGATATAGAGACCGAGTAAAGCTTAGATAGGTCTGGTACTAGTTCGAGAGAACATTTATTTATGACAATAGCAGGGATACCGTCTGGGCCAGTCATCTTATTGAGATCAAACCTACTGATAATCGATATTAGGAGCTTGTACCAAAAATGAATTGGATTCATAACGTATGAAGAAGAGTTTTCTAGGGGCAGATCTTTGCCAGAATCATTGAGACACGTGTTTGATGGGAATAAATCCATAAGAACATTGGCTTTGTCTACAGATCTGTCAAAAGATATCAGGGGTGGATGTAAAGATGTGCTTTAGCTAAAGACCAAAATTTACAGCTGCCAAAGGACATGCAGCTAGTTCATTGCATTCTCGTTGTTCAAACAACTTTTTAGCTTCAGTAATAACACTTTTGCGGTATTTCTAGCACCAACATACTGTTGGCCATGTTATTAGATTTCCATTTAACATATGATTTATTTTTCAAAAACATTGCATCAGCAGAAGCCTTAATGAACCAAGGTTAGGAACATATATGACCTATACGATTTTATTTTTTGGGGATCGCTATGCCCATGAGGATGTCTTCGGGTACTAAATGAGTCCTAAGAAGAGGACGACTTGAAACAATGTTCACGCCATGAATCACTCCATTTAGCTGACTTTAAACACTCAAGGTTCGATTAGTGTTGCGAACAGCAGAGGAATTAAGAACAGTAGAAGTTATTTCTATTAGAAAATGGTCAGATAAACCTAGAGGGGAAAGAACTGAAGTTTGATATAAGAAAGTGGTCTAGAAGATGTGGAGTGTAGTTAGGGTTACCAGGATTCTTGTGGGTTTCGCGATCGTTTGTGAGACATCACACCAGACAGGAAATGTTTTTGCACTGTGATCAACAGGATTAGTAGTTGATGAAAATTGAAGTCAATTAGAGTTATGAACATTGAAATCCCCCACAATTGAAATATCGCAAGATGGAAACTGAGACAGCAGATAGTCAACTTACAAGATAAGGTAATCGAAGAGGTCTTGTAAGTTACCGTCATCAGAAGACCAGTAAACGCAATAGTAGAATTTCACAAATTTAGGACAAGAATGTTTATATCAAATCACGTCGACCTTTTTATTCTCCAGGAAAGAAGTCGTGTCGCCAGCAATGTTGTCCTTGAGATAGGCACACACACTCCTTTATATCAAAAGTTAGAGTGAAGATTATATTGCGAAAATTCGGGAGAACCTGAGCTCTCACAGAAGACTTGCGTTTCATATAGAAACAAAATGTCAGGTGATAATTATCCAAGATGTTGGTGGATAGCATTAAGATTAGACCTGATACCGCGGATGTTGCAATAATGGATCAGAAAGTTATTACTTTCGATGACCGTGGTTTCTTAGGCCGTACCCTCCTGGACATACGAATGGGGCGGGATATTACGTCCGACATTTATTACCCTTGAAACTACGGCCATCTCTTTTTTAATTTTTAATCTTAAAATTTCAATCCGATAGAAATATAGTGAGGGCGACAAGGAAGTATAAGGATGAGAATAGATTAGTGATGAGGAAAAGGGTGGCCGGCAGCTCTTCCGAGCTCATATTATCGGAGACTCAATATTTGGGAGCCTATCGTAAGAGAGGTTGGCATGGCGTACTCACACCTCATACCTGTCACATGCCTTTTATCGGTCATATCATATCATATATCTACTACAAAAGGGTTCAAAACATACCAAAGGGACTGAGAATATCGTGTGTTTTATCTGAATTCCACTGCTCATCCTCTAGTGCGTGTAGCTGACGCCCGTTTATGTAATTTACATGGACCAGTGGCATATCCTCATATTTTTTATCTTTTTTGAGAGAGCTCCGTCAAAGGATATAGGAAAAAAATGAAATGCAAGAAAGACATTTTACTACACCTTCCTCTATATTTAGTACCACTTTCGCCTTCTTTACAGTCTGCGAACCGCTTAAAAATATATTAAAACGTGAAAATTTAAGCTCACGCATTTGCGCCTGGTGTTTCGTTATTCGCGCAGCCATTCTATTTGTTTTTGAAACATTCACATATAAATCGGGATCTTCTTGAAACTAGGCTGCAAATGCAGGTTTAGAAGGCAGCGAAATGTATAAAAATAGGCTCTAACGTTTATCGAATCGCCGAACGATTCGATCCTGGAAGAGGAACGCCGAATTGTCACGTTCCACCATTGGAACACCAGGACAAAGTGAACAATTACACTATGGGACCAACGGGTTAATTACAAACCGTTAAAAAATTATTAAACAGATGATAAAATCACCTCTTAATTTAATACTGATTAGCAGTCGGTTCGATCGATTGGACACTTTCGGGATAAGCGAAAAATCTATGATCATGAAATGCACCGGATTGGACATAATATACTGCGGAAACGTTGGGAAACCTCGAAACTGGAGATACTAGAGCCCAGAATATATCGATTGAACCGTACATACCTTAGTCCACATATTGGTAGGTAACTCGGTATATGGAGGTTTTTTGGTATGAGAAATAAGATTCTACCCATAATTTTGGCCAGACCTGTAGAGGGCGCCACATACAGCATTATTTTAGTAAATAACCTGTCAGAAAATCTTTGCGCCACCCTGTATGCAATAATTGATCGAAAAATCTTAATCTCTCATGATTTCTCAACAAAAAAGATGTACTTGTCAGGAGTGTTTAAATTTAATAGTTTCTGAGATATTTACTTTTAAACATATCAATGCATTTTGAATTCAGTGAACTACATTTTTTTTTTAACATAAAACAAGTTACCCTGAAAAACATCGGCATAGTATTGCTATGGTTTCTAATGTATTATAAGCTTACCTTCAGTGCGACTAATAATAATCTGTTAATATTTTGTTCGAAACTTAAAACGTTATGGAGTATACGTTTGATGAATAATGCTGATATGCATTTAATGTACGGGTTGGCCTGATTTAATGCTTTAGAAGGTCGAAGATTAATAAAAAGATTCAAACATTTCAAAAAGAATTACAGTTTTATTATAAACTATTTAAAAAGAGACATACTGAATGAAATAGGAAATTTAAAGGAAGCTGTTAACTAAGAAACAACTACAAAAATTGTTCAAAGTGAGCACCACCTTGCCTAATGCACTCCCGAGCCCGACGAACTAGTGATTGTTGCATTATCCAAAGTATTTGAAGGTTATTATTTATTTCCTGGGAATGGTGGAAAATTCTTTGCCGTAGTTCATTCTTGATTTCCATGGGAGTATTATAAACACGTTGTTTCAATTCACCTCAGAAGAAGAACTCCGAAGGATTTATATCCGGTAATCTTTGTGGCTAGGCACAGATCCTGATCGGCCTATCCATCGGTCTGGATATACTGTATTTAAATGCTCTCTTACTAATAAGCTAAAATGAGGTGGAGTACCATCGTGCATAAACCACATGTTCATGCGTGTTTGCAATCGAAGATCTTCTAACAGATTGAGTAATTGTTCTGCAAGAAATTCTAAATGTCTTTGGCCTCTTAGTTTAGGTCCTATTACATAATCTCTAATTATTCCTGCCCATAAATTAAATTGAAATTGTACTTGATGCCGGATTTGTCTTATACCGTGAGGGTTTTCATCTGCATAAATGTGTAGATTATGCGATTATGTCCCTACGAAGTCCTGCTTCGTCCAAAAATAATATTAAGCCAGTATATTCATTATCTTGGTTAAACCTCTCTAAGAGTCATGTAGAAAATTCTACTCTTGCAGGGTAGTCATCCACGCTTAAACCTTCTACTCTCCGGATGTGGCACAGATGCAGCAGTTTCTCTCGAAAAATGCTGTTTACTGCACACGTTTTGAAACCTGTAATTCGTATGCTCCCTTCCTAACACTAATTGTAGGATCTTCAGCGACAGCATCCAGAACATTTTCTTACAATTCAACTGTACGTATAGTTCTGGGAACTCCACCATGTCGGTCCATACTTGGCATAAAACTACCTTCAAAGAGTTAATGTTAAATGTAATTTCACATCCCTTTACTATTTAAGAGAATAAAAGTTTCTTACCAGTTTGTCGTAACCGCTGATCAATACGTTGAAAAGTCTTTGAGTTGGTCAATTGTCTATTAGGAAATACCTCTTAAAGCATTAGATCGTGCCAACCCATATAGTAAATGCTTATCAGCATATTCGACAAACGTATACACCATAACGTTTTAAGTTTAGAACAAAGTTTTAACTGATAATTATTAGTGACACTGAAGGTAATATTATAATAAATATTAGAAACCATAGCAACACTATGCGGATGTTTTTCAGAGTAACTAGGTTTATGTTAAACGAATATGTAGTGCACTAAATTCAAAATGCATTTATACGTTTAAAAGCAAATATCTCTGAAACTATTAAATTTAAACACTCCTGACAAGTACATCTTTTTTGTTGATAAAAGGATGAGAGATTAATATTTTTCGATCAATTATTGCATACAGGGTGGTGCAAAGATTTTCTGACAGGTTGTTTACTAAAAGAAATCTGTATGTGGCGCCCTCTACAAGTTCGGCCAAAATTAAAGGCAGAATCTTATTTCTCATACCAAAAAAACCCCATATACCGCGTTTTATGCAAAAATCTAAAATACTTCTCAAGCAATAAGGAAAAATAGAAAATAAAATTATAACTTTGACACCCCGTATCTTTTTACCTATCAATATTTGGACTAAGGTATGTTCCGTTCAATCGATATATTTTGGACTCTTTTATCTCCAGTTGCGAGATTTCTCAACCTTTCACAGGCACCCTGTATGATGTCAAGTTCGTATTTAATGCGGGTTACGTTTTCATTATCGGAAGATGTCTAGATTTGTCTTGGAATTAGCTTAGATTACCTGTAGTCATAGA